>CM053268.1:12270341-12305341 GCA_028583415.1 Protea cynaroides | reverse complement strand
GTGATTTGGCAAGAAATTAGTTTGGTGGAAATTCGATAATATTTGAATCCTTTGAAAAAAAAAATATTCTAGAACAAATGTTACCAAACAGTAAACAGGTCAAAACAGTGTTCTCAGACTAGTTCTAGAACATATTTTCCAAACAGCTTTAAAGCCAAAAGAATAGTCAAATAACACTATCTAAGAACAGAACAGAAAAAGACCATCTCTTCCGGTTCAGTTCAGAACAAGAACAAGTGAGAACGTTACCGAACGCAGCCTTAGTGTTTCATCTCTTGTAAAAACGGAGTGTCCTCATCAAACCGACTTATTTGTTTAGGATTTGTGCATATCTAAGTCTCGGTATATATTCTGATCTGTTTTTGAAATGGTTTGATAAATTATCATGTCATTTGCTTCACATATATCATTTAATTTGCTTTGTTTATTTCTTGAAATTTTTAGCATGCCTATTGTTTACTGCATAATAAACTGCCATGTTGGGGTCGTGCCATCATGCAGCCACATATATACCTTGTGCGGGGTTAAGGGAGGAATGCCAAATTTGGACGGCTGGTCAGCCACCAACCATCTAGACTAGGATGTAGGCCGGGTTAGTATAGGACATTCCCCTTCCTCTCTAAATGTATCCTCACACGTAAATTTTGTAATTTTGAAAATCCACAAACACACACGGGTTACCGCACCCCACGTTGCATGTGAAGTTAATAATTTGTTTGAAAAAATGCGAGACTCCAATGAGTTGGTGTTAGGAGAGACCCCATCTCTTAGACCCGTATGCGGGCCCAATCTCGTGGGAGGGTCCAATTTTCTTTCATCATTTATTTTTGCAAATTCCATCTCCAGGTGGTCCATCTGCTTGACTAGTGACAATAGAAACCCGCATATTTTTACAAACCAATTTGAGTGGGCCATTTGCTTGTGGTTCAGTATTGGACACTCGATTTCTAAAAGCCCGAACTACACAGGGACCTGATTCTTGGGAGGTGCAATGTCTCTGAGATACGTAGGCAATTTAGGGTATGTGTTCCCAAATTCAGTCCAAAGGTTGTGTCCGCCTTCTTCTACATCTTTTTTACACCAGTTTTCTCTTACACCTCGGTTTAGTGGGCTATAGACCTGGTTAGCAGCTTTGGACGCAAACCACTATTTTGAGTGGTTTGTTGCCTGTGGATCACCTTCGGACACAATCTGTATGCTGAACTACGTTGTTGCACTTGATTCCTGGAACTTCTCTGGGATACGTAGGTAATCTGGGATATTGGTCCCAGATTCAATCCGATCGCCTACATTAGTTTTTTATTCTTTCATTGTTTGATTTCTTTCATTATTTTAAAATTCTTTTATCCCCTTTGAGTTTTCAAAATCAAACCTGAAATTGGCGTGTGTCTCACTTTCAAAATCTGGATTTTTATCCATTTTGAACAAGTTTCAAAACCATTTTAAAACCAAATCAAATGTCTTATCCTCAAACTACTTGGGGAACCTGATTATCGGAATTCCTCCAAGATATGTCGGCAATTTGAGATCCAAGCCCCAGATTCGGTTTCACCTTTCAAACAATTTTTTCCCCCATTAATTAATTTCCTTCTTCATTTCTTCATTCATTTTTATTATCATTTGACTGCTTTTCTTATTTCATTTTTTCAATCAATTTCTTTTCTTCCCTCATCTTTCTATTTATTAATTTTACCATTTTGAATTCTTCCATCCTCTTTATTGCATGGAATTCTATCCTCTTTATTTGCTTTCACTATTTCCTATCTTTTACGATGTACGTGAGGGGTCTTGACCTGTTGAGTGATATCCATGCGTGAGGTCTGATAGACCCTTAGGATTCACTAGCCTAGCCTGATTGGTCAATCTGTATGTCATCCAATTATAACTTTGATCCCCTACTAGGTTTATTTTCCTTATTTGATTTATAACATGTGTGGCGAAACATTAGATTAGATTGAGTTAGTCACTTGGTTTGGGACCCCCAAAGCTTTCATCCACTTTGATCATGAACCTTTTAAATAGTAGAGTATAGGAAAGGAAATGAAAGTTATGGGAGACCGATTTTCGGATTGGGCATTTTGGGCACCTAACACTTTCCCAAACTGTAACCTCAATGCTTGTCCGATCTTTGAGGAAACCAAAGCCAAACTTGGGATACGAGTCATAGGACGTCTCTCCTGGCGAGATGAAGATGTTAGAGGTCCAAGACCTTATTCTAGGTGGGGACTCCGATCATTTGCCTCCATCGGCTTGGGTGGACAAGATTAAAGGCAAAAGCCGATGATCCACTTTTAGAACCTTCTTCATTTCCAAAGGCAAAAAAAAAAAAAAAAATTTGGGGGGGGGGGGAGGGGGTATTTCCATATCCTCACACCAATTAATTTCACTGAGGCTAAGGTCTCTCTTGTACGGATGAAGGTTTTAGGTTTTGAATGATAAATTTTCAGCAGACTATAAATATATTGTATTCGAAACATGTAAATATTCTCTTTTCTTTTCCTTATACGTATGTGAACAAATATCTTTATGGGCCGGTGTTAAAAAGAAAATAAACCCTAAAATATAATTGGACAAGCTAATGCATTTTGCTCCCTATATATCTCTCATAAATGCAGATTATTAATTATAAAATGCCCCTTTCCTCATACTGGGTCAAAATTTTCATTTCTTATATATATGGCTTAATGGTCGGCTCTATCCGAGTGTACAAAACAAAGGAAGAAACAAAAATCATTAAGGCTATGTTCGGACATCAAGAAAAGAAAAGAAATTTTTTGAAATGAAGATAAGAAATAGAGACATAAATTCATCATTATTTTTGCCTCATTATGTAATTTTTTTTTTTTTTAATTTCTCAATATCCAAACATAGCCTAAATGTTTTAGGCAATCGTCTTCCAAAAGAGGTCTTAGCAGCCATGTCTACATATGAAAGTATATGAATTACACATTTAAGTTAAAACCAATATCTATTCCAACCTTAGATAAGGAACTAATCCCTCCTCGGATGCCCAAAAAATGAATGAAATCAATCATGTAATTCACAATTGATGTTTTATGACCTGGAAAAAAAATGACCCATTTCTGAACGAATGTGGGAATTAAAAGAATTTCTTCAACCTCATCAATACTCATGGAATCCTTTCATAACCTCTAGAACAGATGGGGAGATGGAGCTCCCCATGTTGGATGGTGTGAGTACCGAATCAGGATATCTGTAAAAAGTGCGAGGCGAGCAAAAGAACTCTGCAGAATTCGGTGTGAAAAGTGGGATTTCAGAGAAAAATGGATTTGAAGGTTCGTAGATCGGAGGAGAAACAGAAAATGAGCTAACCTGGATTTCCCCTCTTCCTCCACTCCCACCACCTCCACAATTCTCATCAGTCACCACCGAAGATGACTCAGTATCTTCATGTGTAGCAGCAACCGAAGGCCTTGTATTGTTATTGTTATTATTGTTATTATTCTCCTTCAGTAATTGAGGTTGCTCCGGCCGATCATCAGAGCGAGAAAGACCCGTAAGCTTCTGCACCAAAGCCATGAAATCACGGGCTTGTGTATGGATGATCTTTGGAGAATGTGTGTAGATGATCACTGGATGATGACGCTGTTGATTGTGTTGTTGCTGGTGATGCTTTGTGGCTGCTCCGGCGACGCCGTTGAAGGATGAAGAGGTGGAAGACGAGGATGAAGATGATTTCTGGATGAGATGAGAATCCTTGTTGATCTTCAATGGTGATGTACGTGGACCATTCATCATTTCTTTCCTTGCCTGTTGTTCATCTTGGAATTGTGATGGGCTCATGATTTTGATTTACTTCTCCTCAATAGAACAAGATCAACAACAAGAACAAATGAGTTGTTCGATATATAGGAAGAGAGATGAGCTTGCAAATGGTCACAAATGGAGATCAAAAACAAGAACAAATTGAGTTGTTGGATATACAAGAAGAGAGAGAAAGTAAAGAGAGATGTGCTTGCAAATGGTCAGAAATGATGGAAAGAGAGAGATATATAGGGAGAGGGAGAGGACGGAAGGAGGGTTTGTTAGTTTTGTTGGAGAGAGATTTGATAAGGACGTGCCAGCGATTCTGACCGTTTACATTAATGAGGATGTGGTGTTGATCTTTTAGGGTTTAGCGGGAAAGTTGTTGAGAGACGGTACCACATCTGGTTTTTTTGGGCACGACAGCAGTGGCGAAGGTGGCGACAATAATAAATAAAATAAAACTAAAAGAGTTCCTGGAGTTTGTAGTCATTTCTTGTGTTCCTTTATAATTTTTAAATTTTGATTTTTAACTCATTTCTCTTTTGTATTTTTTAAATAAATTAAGGGTTAACTTCTCTTCCCTAACAATAATAAGAGTGAACATTTCTTACAATCCGAGTGTGTAGGGAATCTTTAATTTCACATCAATGGAATGACAAAAAATGGCATATCAATGGATTCACACGGTTAAAGAGGAGAGAGAAAATATCAAAACGTGAAAAATGTGAAAAAAAAACTGAAGACCTTTTTTCTTAATGATAATAATATCATAAATATCACTTTAATGACCAATATGATTTGTTTATATTTATATGTAATTTAAATTTAATAAATATATAGTCTACATCACCATTTATATTTGAGATCAAATATATGGACCATTGAAAAATCAAAGGTGGAAAGCTTACTCATGAATCATGATAGGGCAAAACAAATCAGATAGGACAACTAATTTAACACATGTTTTATCATGACTCGGATTTATCCACCGATTATATCGATTAAATATAGCATTGGTCCACATGGCTTAAAAGCATTGGCGTGACAAAAAATTAAGGGTTGCAAGAATATTTGATGGAACTTTTGTACATATGCATTATACTATGAGAATGTAAATTATTTTAAGAATAAATTTCAATTACTCCCCCATAATAGTTTCGAAACATCACCTATCACTCATATTTTTCAAAAAACATCAATTACACCCAAGTAACTGACGGAGGTGACGGAAATTAGTAATAGACCGTTTTAGCCTTTATGTTTTTAATTGAAAATTTTTAAAAACTAATAAAATTACTAAAATAACCCTGGTTCCAAAGCAGATCTCTGGGATGAAGTTCTGCTGACTGACAACCCGGATGAAGAAGAAAAAAGGTCTCTTCCTTCTCTCGGAAACTCGTCAGATGAACCGAAATGCAACTCTGCAAATAACACAAGATCCTGCAAATAAAATAGTCAATAAAATAAATCAATTTTTTGAACAGCAAAAGAGAGTGGGTTTTTTTTTCCCTCTTGCGTCTTTCTCTAAAACCTCTCTTCACTCATATCAAAAGCAGTGGCCAGCTCAGGACTCATCATTGCCTGGAAGATGGAGTTCGCTCCCACAAGGAACTGAGGACTGCTTTTCCCGGCCAAAGTGGTGAACCCAAAAAACTCCATTGGACCGCTCTGTGACGCTATTTGGCAGAATGGAAAGTACCTGGGCACGGCGTACACATCCCCTTTCTCCACCTTTGCGTTCATGGCCAAGCTTCCGTTGGGGAACACTACCTGCAACGATCCTCGTCCTCCCAACACGATCCCGTACTCGGTCGCTCTTGGGTTCAAATGCGGCGCCAGCATCGACCCCTAAAATTCAATGAATGCCATTCATACATCAGATCAGGTATATAATAAATCATTAATGTGGGAAGTTCAACTGATTCCAAGTAATCAATCAATTGTATGATGAAATACCGCAGTGAGGTTAACAAGATAAATGCCGCGAGCACAGATGTGGGATTCCTTCCTCTGCCGATGAAGGACGACTGCAAAGAGTGAAGACTCATTGGAGCTGATGTTTGTTGGAGATTAGTGAGGAAAGAAAGAATTCGAGACAAACCTAGAAGGGCCCTTGTCCAATGGTCTCGAATTTATAGGGTCCTCGTCCATTGTTTTCGAATTTATCGATGCTGCAAATAATTTGGAGCCTTTGGTTCTCGCCTTTGTTCAACAAGTAGAATGCTGAACCAGCGGGGATTCTATAGATATCACCCATCCTCAATTGCCTCTCCACCAGTTCATATTTGTAGATCCACCCGACCTTCATCTCCCCTGCACCAAACTCAAGTGACACAGATTAACTAATAAATAATTGTTCATGAAGCCATGAATGCAGTTCAAAAAAATAGAGGAATAAAGAGAAAGAAGTGGGTACCCTTGCGAACAAAGAGTATCAAGTTGGAATCAATATACTGAGGGAGGAAAAGGCTCCTCCGTTGAAGTCGGACTTATCATTCAGGGGTTTAGGGTTAATTTTCATTTTCTTTTTTTTTTTATTTTTTTTAGTTTACTAAGAGGGTCAGTTAAGTGAGTGAGGGTAAAAAAGTCTTTCAACTTATCTGTTAGGGTATTATAGTCCAATTAAAATTCTTTTTTGATGACATCAGCAACTAACGGTATTAGTTTAACGGAATGGACCTATTTGATTAACGGTGGTAAATGTTTGGATGGTAGTTGATGTTTTTTGAAAAGTATAGATGGTAGGTGATGTTTCAAAATTATTATGGGGGATAGCTGAAATTTCATTATTTTAAATATACAGATTTGATTAAAATTTAAAATGCTTTTTTTCTCTCTTTTATCTTATGAAAAAGTAACCGACAATCTATGGTTCCTCATAATTTTACTCTCATTTATTACTCTTCCTTTTAAATACGAACCAATCATGCTATTTTTTTTTGCTCTCAATGGAGGTATGATTTAATATAGGGTCCCTTTAATATATGGTGCTAGTGTGTACCGATCCTCTTCCCTTTGATGTAGTCAATTTTTTGTTTTATCAGATATGTAACTATCTTTAGACTAAATCATACATTAATGGAGATTCTCTTCACCCCTTAAATGTGAGATAATGGTCTTAATTTTTTTGGGTTTTATATGTTTATTTGGTTCTCCTATGTGAGTGTTGATATGAACCTAGGATCAAACCCAGGCTCTTTTCTAACTTAATTATCTTTTAATGAAAAATTTTGAAAAAAGTTTTCCTTTAGTACTTCAAGGTTAAAGAAATCAAGGAATGTGATCATAAAATGACTCTACCCTTTGTATATGAATATGGATAATACCCATTATTCTTAAATCTTTGATCTAAAAGAGCGAAATTTGTGACTGATCTCACAGCTTCAGAGAGAGAAATCCTTGAAACAATGGGGCCCACTATATGTTTGATGGAAGGTTCAACAGCAATTACACTGTTGTAGTGCTCGTATTTTTTAAATCCCATTAGCTCATATTCTATGTTGTGTACGCCAAGAAGATCCGCTTTGTCCTCTACTTTTCAGACTTTGAATTCAAATATTTCAATGAAGAACACCTCCCCCTCGACTTTGAATTCAATATGACATTATAGGACTTTTCAGAACAAGGGTTACAAGAGGCTCCTCTAATAAGATGAGATCATGAACTGTATAATTTAATTGTTTAATTCTAAATGGAGGTACCATTCAGACACTATTATAATAGTATGTGGGTTTTATTTTCTTATTATTTTTTTTTCTGTATAAACGTGCTATGTGTATCCAACACTTCGTTGACTACAAAAAAAATATTAATATGAAATTATAATTTTTAAGGAAAGAAACGAGGGACAAAAGAAGAAAGAGACGCAATTAAATCGTCTCCTGTTGATCTGCCCTCATACCACTACTACCACCAATTACCAGTACCACCACCACAACCCATCAGCCACCAACCACCACCCACCACTGCCACCACCCTCCACCACCCACTACCGCCACCACCACCACCACCACACTGCCACCATCCACCGCCACCACCACCAGCCACCGGTCACCAACCACCGCCACCTACCATCGCCACCACCACTAGCCACCAACCACCACCACCACCACCTACCACCACCACCAACTATCACCCACCACCACCGCCACCACCATCCACTACCACCCACTGCACCTACTATCGCCACCACCACCAGCCACCAACCACCACCACCACCACCCACCACTACCACCAACTATCACCCACCACCACCGCCACCTACCATAGCCACCACCACCAGCTACCAACCACCGCCACCACCACCCACCACTTCCACCAACTATCACCCACCACCACTGCCACCACCATCCATTACCACCCACCACCACCGCCACCACCCTCCACCACCACCACCCATCCACCGCCACCCTTCACCACCATCTCCCACCCACCACCATTGTTACCAATCATCACCATTCACCACTAGTGCCATCATCCACCATC
Organism: Protea cynaroides; assembly: GCA_028583415.1. Lineage (NCBI taxonomy): Eukaryota > Viridiplantae > Streptophyta > Magnoliopsida > Proteales > Proteaceae > Protea > Protea cynaroides. Next base: position 12,297,088 of record CM053268.1, on the reverse strand, counting down.
CATCAATACTATTTTAGAGTTTATGACTAAATTAAGTTAATAAACATGTTTCTACTCCTATATATTTCTGAATCCTTTTAAAATTGAAGTAGAAATTTGAACCAGGAATAAAAATCTCATAATTAAAATTTTAACAAATAACCCCTAACACAAGGAACTGACCATAAGTTTGAAATGAAATGACAGTCTTTAAAACTCAGTTTAATAATATTAGTTTGGATCACGTGATAGCGACTTGTCAGTTCCTGGGGATTACTCTTTCTGAAGAGACCGTGCAATCCACTAAAATGATTCCCACATGGTCTAAAGTTTAGAATATTAATTTCGAGGCTTGTACTTTTGACCCCTTACATTAAATTAATTAAGGTCAAAAATAAAATATACGACAAGAAGCTGCCTATTTTGACAGGAATCCCTTCAAATTAAAAATAGGATTTTCTACCCACTCACACCGGGGCTCGGTGTACATGGGATCGGTACAAAACTGAAACCCTTTCTGGACTCAAATATTAATAATATCCTATCTGTATTTGTAATTTCCACCATAGCTTAATAACTATGAGCCAAAAGGAATGGATGCCAATGGCCATTGATACAAATCTGTGTTATGAAGAAAATGTAACATTGTATTTGGGGAGCAGATCTCACCCTATTCCTGTTAATTAAAATCGGCAAACCTCTCTAGGTGCATCTACTATCCCTCAGTTCTGCTTCCACATATACAGACTTTAGAGATGTAAACAGATAGGATACAGACGGATAAGGATCCAAATGTGAGCGGATCAAGATACCTCCTGTTCGAATTCTGATACCGCTAAACAAATATGAATGCAAATCGAATTTGGATTTTCAATTATTCGTTTATACTCTGACTTATGTAACCCAGACCTTTCTCCCCTATTGGATATGATTCGTTCTCAATCCATGTCTCTTAGTTGTTTTAATCGTATGATTCTCTTTTCCTCATCCTCTAGAATCAGTCAAATCTTCGAAAACCCTCCAGATCATTACCTAATTTTTTATTATTAAATTGAATATCCCTTCTTGGATACAGATGCCTCTAAAGAAATACCAATAAAGGTGTAAGAAAACAGATACGATTATACGAATGAGAATTGAATTCAGATTTTCAATGATCCGTTTACATCTGTTCTGCAATCCATCAACCCTCCAACCATTCCACCCCCACCTCTTCTCCATCAATTTTTGTTGATGCTGGTTTTTCCGCTAGACCCCAGACTAGGTTTGTGGGGTTGTTTCTCTAGATGATAATGGTAAGCAGATTTAAGTGGCAAAAGATCATCATTTCACATCATCAGTTTTTGTTGGTGAGACTCAAGTAGTTAAGTTAGTACTATTAAGAGCTCTACGGTCAGAATTGCATTCAAAATTAGGGGTGTCAATTTCTGACCCACACCGCATCCCTTGAACGAGACCGACCAATTAAAATCTGGATAGACTCTCACCGTTTATTAAACGTGCCGGGCCTAGGCCCAAACCAATCATTAATCAGGCGTTCACGGTGCAGGGGTGTAGCCCGACAGTCGACCTACCGCACTGACCGATTACGGACCGAATCCTACACCGGCCAATTAAAGAACCACTAGGTTGCCTAAATCTCTAAACCCTAAATGTCTCTCATTTCTCTCTCTCTCTCTCTCTCTCTCTCTCTCTCTCTCTCTCTCACACATTCTCCCTCTTCGTTTTCATTCTTTCACTTTGTTCCTTTCTCTCTCTCTCCTCAACTCTACCGATCCTTCTGCAATGTGAAGGCTGCTACTGCTCTTTTCAATTTCATTTTGGATTGTTAGCACTTTCCATGCTATTATTGCTCCATCTTTATTTTTGTTGCAGCTAGAATCAGCACATTATCTTCAGGGACAAAGCGACCTGCAAAAGACATGTACAAAGAAGGTGTGAGGGGGGACGGGCTCTGTGCCCCAAATCTACTTCGAGGCCTAAGTCAAATTCCAAGCAGCAAGAAATAATTAAGAAGATTGGTATTGAAGAGATAATCCGCAGTTGAAAAGAGTGAAAGTGTAAACACAATTGGAGTTAGTGCTTCAAGGAGATCCCTTCTTTCTCCTGAGATGAATTGTGTATTCCCTCATTCCAAAATTTATTATCTTAAAATATCGTTAGTGTATACCTTTAAGGTATAGACACCAATCAATCCAGCAACAGATTTTTGATGCCTCTATCTTCGTGATCCTATAGCTCAAACTTGGAGTAGTCCTTGGAGTACGAGCAGGTCATAAGGTATGAGGTATGTTAGACCATTCAGCTTCCATCTATCGGCTATCGCTAAACGTGCCTGGCCTCTGCAAGGCGATATGGCCTTCCCGCACTATTTGGTTTTAAGCACTGTACAATGCATTTGATGCAAGTACTTTGAGTTGTCATCGACGGCTTAAATATCGCATCTTTTGGACTTGGGCATTGACTGCCATTCATGACGTCTATGCATTAAATGTTGCGACATGATGTGCCTTTTGTTTTCAATGCTGGAGCAAAGCCATTAAATGCAAGCTTCTTGAGTTGTTGTTTGTGCATTTAATGCGATGGCTTTTTGTTGCTTGGAATCTATTGCGTGTGCTGTGTTTAAAGGTTTTCGCATTGATTGTGGTGATACAATCCTGATAGGCCAATCTGAGGTCGTTCTGCTATGGACATTCAACTCAGAAGATGCTGGCCGGAGGGGTACTCACAGTCTAGGTACTGCATCACTATTGGTTGGTGTCTCTATTACTTTTAACCATGCTAAGCTTCTACCTATCATTATAATTTGCTCCTAACAGTTGTCCCTCACTCCTTTGGTCCTATAAAGATCAAGCGAGTAAATTTGTTTTGCCGACCTTCTGACTACTGATATAATTTGCTCATAATAGTAGTCCCTCACTTCTTTGGTCCTGTAAAGGCCAAAGGAGTAAATTTCTTATGCCAAAGTTTTAATTCTCTGTATGATTTACTCCCAACAGTAGCATAAGACCCACACTCTACTAACCCGGTTTAACTGTGTCGTGCCAGGTCTTCCCACCATTCCTGGACTAAGTGGACCAAGCGTGTGAAGATGGATCACGGTATAAAAATCGACTCAACACCCAAAACTGTATGCATATGGTCACATACCTAGGTAGGTACAATCGACCATATGGAAAGAAACAATGGTCACTGATCAATGACCCTATGGTTGATGATTTTGACCCTACGATCGACGGGGTCTACGATCGTAGCCATCAACCGTGAGACCCCAGATCAGACTCCGAGTTTTGAAAACTTTTCTAAACTAAGGGATTTCTTTACTAATTGAAATTAAGAAGACTCTATATGGAGAGTTTTCCTCTATATAAAGGACATCCCTCAGTCTTTTTCACTCTTTTAGAACATTAGTAAACCCTAGAGAGAGAGAATGGAAGAAAAGGAAGAGAAGCAGAAGAAGAAAAGGATAATGAGAGGATTTTGATGAGAAGAGATTGGCTCTCTATCACAGGCAAAGGTATGAACCGAATCTCTGGAGATGTAAACTCTATGAAATAAGACTTCCATGGAGGGTAGAAGATATCAACCTATTATGATCTATGTGATTCCTTGAGAAAATCCCAAGGATAACCATGAGGGATGAGTATGATGATTAGGGTTGATAAGAAACTACTAATGATGGCCATAAGATTACCTTAGGATACACCCAATTGAAGAGTAGAGGAATTGACCCAGGAAGAACTCGAATTACATGTAGTCTGTGACCAGAAATCTCAAGGTCGCAACCACGGTTGACCATAGCATGACCAGCACGACCAGAGGATCGACCATAGGCATTCGGAAATATTCAGGAATCATATGATCGCAGCTACGGTCACACCATATGCGACCGTAGGGTATTGACTGTAGGTAGTAAGGTTGACACAGTATGAGACCATACGACCAATCAGACACCTATCAGTGCTCTGTTTTGATTTTCGACTACTGTAATATGTCACATATGAACCCTAACTTAAATTCATATAACTTTTAGGTTGTTAAATTGATTGAAAGAGAATTGCAAGGCTTGAAAGGAGATCAAGTATTGCTAACAGGTGAGGGAACAAGACCTAAACTAATTGGATAATAACAAACTGCTTTATTTTTATTGAGTCCAATGTCATGATTGATTCTATGTGTGTATGCTCATAATGTGCATCTCACATGTCATCCAATATTCTTGCTATTACTGCTCATGCATATTTAATTCTGTTTATTTATAACATCATGATGATGATGATGATGATGATGATGCTAGGAATAGGCATGTGATTGTATGTGTATGGTTGGTGTGCTGGATGCGAGTAGAGCATCAGGGGGAGGAAGTGTCATGGTGGTCTTTGACCTCGTCACCAGACTCTAGCTCTGTAAGACCCATATCGAACTAACCGGTCTTACCACCTTGTACCAGGTCTACCTATCATGGTCGAGCCAAATGGACCAAGTGCATAAAGGAAATAGCGAAACCAGGTATTAAACTGACCCAAAAACAGTAAAATGGAGGGCAGGGTCGCATACCCAGATAGGCAAGGTCGACCCCCCCCCTCATTAAGAAGTCAGAGCCCTGATATTTTAACTGGGTGTCAGAAAATTTAGAACTGAGGGTCGACGGGATCTCCAACCCCCTCATCAACCCCCTCTCTACCGACAGAAACCGTAAATAGGAAACTTTTTAAATTTCAATGGGATTCTTTCCTAATCTCAATGTGACTTATTTTGAGAGATTCTACTCTATAAATAGGACGTCCCTAAGCCCCTTTCACTCCTTTTAAAATCCTAATTGAAAGTGAGAGAAAGAGAAGAGAAGGAGAAGAGAATGAAAGTTGGAGAAGAAGACTAAAGTGAAGAATTCAGAGAAACCTCTGAATCTCAGCAAATATAAGGTATGAGTATGTTTCCATTAATGATTTAAGACCTTAGAATAGTTTATGAAGGGGGTATGGTTTAGGAGAAACCCAAATCATCAATCCATGGGAGGATTTCATTGAAATCCATGGAAGAAATCATGGTGGGTAAAGTAAGGAAGAAACCTAGAGTTTTAAGCCATAGAACAAGCATAGAATAGATTGTGGAAGTAAGCCATAGGACCAAACATGAAAGAATGGACTGTAGGAATGAAATTCTCGACTCAAACCACGGGGGGTCGCACGTGGGGTCGATTAGGAATCGACCCTACCAGACCACATGATCGACCCCCAGCATTCGGGAAGTCCAGGGATGGGGTGGTCGCACCCAGGGTCGATGGAACATCCGACCCTGGCATCGACCCTACCCTGGGGGTCGCAGTAAACTGCTACCCTACCTGTGACCCACCCTGCGACCCTCGCTTAACAGCAAGCCTAAAATTATCGAAATGACTTCTAACTAAAATCTATCGACTTGTTAGGTTTTTCTATTGATATAAAGGTGATTCTTAGAGCTTGAAAGAGGATCTACATTCAAGCAAAGGTGATAGAACAAGACCTAAACTAATTGACTAATAATAAACTATTTTTATTCTTGAGTCCAATGTCATAACTGATTCTATGCGTGTATGCTTGTAATGTGCATTCAACATGTCATCTAATATTTCTATTATTACTGTTCATGCATATTTACTTCGTTGTTTATAACATGATGATGATGATGATGATAGGAGTAGGCATGTGAATGTTTGTGTTTGGTTAGTGTACTTGATGCGGACAGGGGATGATATCAACCGGCACTTCAATGCCATTTTCATTGGGTATATTGTGCCATAGATCTATACAAGTCTTGTCTACTGACATCGTCGTATCGCCATTACCTTAGCAGAACTATTACGTCGTAGGGTATCAGGGGAGGTGGTCTCGGACCGTGTAGTCTTCGACTTTATCGGGGGGCCTTAGCTCTATCTCTATGGATGTATTGAGTGATGCTAGGGTGTGGCCTTGGATACACTGATTGACATTAAGATTGGTTAGTTGCGAGTCCAGTTTGCAAGCCCTCACCAGCAGGGGCTTATGTGTTGGTATGAGGCAACCGGTACTGCCATGCCATTTTCATGGGGGTATATTGTGTCATATTGGGTGCATGTGGGATCAACAGTGCCATTTTTCATTGGGCGGTTTCACACACTGGTGTATAGAGGTGAGGCGGCCACCGAACCTTTCTATAGCACATTGCAAACTTATATATCAGACCACATATATGAATTGAATGCATGCATATGTTTGTTGCATTGTTTTGTTTGCTCACTGAGCCGTGATGTGTGCTCACCCTTTCGACGTATTTTTAGTTGATGATGTAGTTACCACTGTGGAAGACTATATGAATGCTTCTGTGTACGGGCACGTTGCTGCGATGGAGGCTGAAGACATAGTGGAGACGCATGACTCCTCATGCGAGTGCAACTCATGCGTTTTCGATTAGATTTCTATTTGAATTATTAAGGAAATGTAATTTGATATTTTATTTACTTATGTCTCGATTGATACAATATAATTTGATATTTTATTTATGATTATCACAGTTAGATTCCTCAGTTTATTTAATATTAAGACTTCCGCTATTGTGTATTTATTCTGATTACGATTGTGGATGTGTATGGTTTAGTTTACAAGGACACAGCCTATTAGAGATCCTGGTTGAACCGTTGGTTTATTAGCGGTTCATCATGTAAGAATCGTGCTCTAAAACCCGGTTTAACCATGGTTTTATGCGATGACAGGTGCCCCAATCATAACCGGACCGGAAAGCGAAGCCGGGCAAGAGACCACGCAAGAAGCCGGGTGAAGAACCAGTCAATTCAGGTACAAAAAAGGTGTAAAAATGGTTAAGTGCATACCGGTCTCACCATACCGGTCGCACTATCCTGCGACCGGTATGGGCCAGCGGTATGGCATACCGGTCTCACCATACCGGTTGCACTATCCTGCGACCGGTATGTGCGAGACCGGTATAGTTCGAAGCGGCTGGAGTCCGTCTCCAGCTTGTGTTTCTCTCAAAAATGGAAACTTTAAGTTTCCATATGAGGGGGGAGCGTGCCTTGGACGGCCTCCCTCTATTAATAGAGGGGGAGACACTCCGTGAACCTCTTTGTAAACTCATCCGTTTGGAGAAGGAGTTGAGGAGGTTCAAGGAGGAAGACGCCGCCCGGGAAGGAGCCGCCGGTGGAGGAACACGCCGCCAACTGACAACCGCTACCGGTAAAGTGCTCTATCTTTCTGTAGTGTTGATTATCGGATCGGAGCCGCGGGTGGCGTGAGATCGGATGGAAGAATGCTTAGATTCCTTTCGCCTTTCTTTCGATCTAGTTGGTTTTTGGCATTCTAGCCAAGATCCGTAGGGACCCTTCGGAGAATGGACCTTAGAAATTGATAAGGGAGACCTTGGGACCTACCCGTAGGGTGGATCCGATGATTTATGCCCTAGATGCCTTTTCTTGTCTCTTTTCGGATCCGGGGTCGCTATGCGGCGTTCTAGCCGCGATCCGTAGGACTTTACGAGGATCGGACCCTAGCTGAGGATAGGTGAGACCTTAGGGAGCTACCCGTGGAGACCTCGCTCTCGGAATCACGCCGTAGGGTATACCCTTGGGCGAGTCCAACGGTATGGGCCGCGGTGTATAACGCTGTCACCATACCGGTCGCACTCGGCCAAATCCCGAGTGAGACCGGTATGTGTGCATCCGGTATGCATACCGGCGGGCACCATACCGGTCGCACTCGGTCGGATCTCGAGTGAGACCGGTATGTGTGCATCCGGTATGTATACCGGTCTCACCATACCGGTTGCACTATCCTCGCGACCGGTATGTGCGAGACCGGTATGTGTTCCGAGCCCCGTTTGTTTGGGAAAGCCGGGTTTTGGCTTCTAAAACTCTAATAAATGGAAATTAACATGTAAATATGATTGTGTAGGACTTGTATGTGAAACTTCGACGCCAAAAGGGATTGATACCACGCGTCGGGTAAGGGACAAGACCCGAAACTTAAATTAAAGAATTAATAACAAACTTTAGAGAGCTCTTTACTTTTACGTATCAATTTGTATGCTTGGTTTGATGGATTGTGCATATCACATGTCATATAGTGTAAATTTCTATTTGCTTTATCTGTTCATGCATTTCATATGCTAGGTGTGATGGATGTTAGACATGTGATTGTTTTAGTTGGAGTGTGGAATGGGAAGGGCCAGGGGCCTGGGATCATTCCTCACCCCGACACCTTTCAGTAGTACCTTATCTTAGCATGCTTGGTATGGGTGGGGTACTAGGGGTTTAGGTATTGTATGGGGTATCAGGAGGAGGACGTGGGATTGTGGTTCTTCCTGCCCGCCAGACTCGAGTCCTATCTCTATACCGGAGTGAGTGATGTGGGGCAACAGCAGTAGTGTGGTAGGTGCCTGACTGTTGGGTGTGCTCACACTCTCGTGCATGGAGGTGCGGTGGCCGCCAAACCTTACCATAGCACAATTGCAAGTTATACCTGGCCCAAATTGTAATGTTATCTCATGCATGTGGATGTTGCATTGGTCTTGTGCTTTACTGAGCTGTGTTGTAGCTCACCCCGATATATATATCTCTTTTCAGATTTGGATGCAGGGTATACGGTGGAGGACTTCGTGACCGCCCCAACCTACAGTACGATGGCTGCCCTGGAGACACAGAGTGTGGAGGACGAGCATGATGCGTTATGCGAGTGCTCCTTCTGTGTCTTTCCTCTTTGACTTGGTTATTTTCAGTTAAGCTTTGTAATAAATATATTTTAAATTTTGATGGAGGATGGAATAATTGGATTAAATATTTTAATTTATCATTTAGTTCAGCTCATTGTTATAAATTATTTCCGCTGCTATGTATTATAACTCGATTTTGTTAGTTTGCTTGGGAATGATTGGTTGACACGGTCTTTCGAGATCCCGGTGTGAACCGTGGTTTAGTACCGGTTCACTCACACTTCCGGTTCAGCCGGAATTGGGGTGTGACAACTTGGTATCGAGCCCTAGGCTCGTCCAAATTAATCATTCTACGACCATCCGTGTCCAATGAGCTGAGTTAGGAAAGTTAAAAATTTTAATAAAAACACACCATAAGCTTGCTTGTTGTTTGAGACTTAAGAAAGATGCATAATACACTATTAATGGAAGAACAAAAATAATTACTGAAGGAATTAAAGAAAAACAAATTAATCATTTCCTAAAAATTGTATTCAATTACAAGTAAACTACAGAGTACGGTCCACAGGTCGGACAGTTACTCTATTAACAAAATAAAATACGTGAACATCAAGCAAAATCTAATCGGGCTATGGTGGAGTAGCGGGCCTGGATGGAACCGGTCTGTTATATCATAGTCTCGCTTGTATACCTCCCCCGAGCCGGTGGACCTGGTCCCGAGTGACCCGTAAGGCTGCGTGCCAGGGCGCCCCAACTCCCGACCCATCTCTCGGCGTGAGACCGGGATGTCTCTCCGAGTATCCGGGATGACTCTCGCGGTGTCCCCGAGCTCGTGATGACATGCGAATCGAAAGGTCCGAAGATGAATGGGGTGGAACGAGTGGCGGCATGCGCCTAGCTGATCTAGGAACTGGAGCGGGCCTAGAAGTGCCAACAACCGTAGGGTTTGTAGAAGGACGTGGTGGTACCGTAGTCGACGTGTACCCCGCTGGTTCGGGGAATGGGATCAGACCTAGATGTACTGGGGGGCCAACGGCCCGGAAGACTCGCTCTGCGGTGAATGCCGAGGTGTGGGTACTGGGATGTCCTCCATGTGGGTGTCCTCATCGCCCCCCATCTCGGCGACATCTGGCCGCTTCGCAGCCGGCCGCCGCGGCAAGGGCCGCATGGTTTCGGGCGAGGGGGACGAGCCTGTAACTCCTCATCATCGAGCTCTAGGTCGTCCATCTCGCATCTTGTAGATGGCCTCGGCATCAATATCGGAGTTCATGGTCACCTCCCTAGGTGCCTCTCCCCGCATACCGACACCCAAACGCCGTAGAAGGGCCGTAATCAACCTACCATATGGAAGGTTACCCGACACATCGGGCATCGCCGCAGCTGATCATAACCCGCATGATCGGGTAGGGGCGGACAAACCCGGTACCGGAGGCCACACTATAGGTAATGAACTGGGTCAACTGGGATACCTCTCCATAATGCCCGCTCTGAGGGACGATATTATGCTGAATGATCCGACAATATAGGCGAGGTACAGGATGAAGATTTGAGGCCGACATAACCCGTCCTGGTATTAAGATTTGTGTGGCTATGATCGCCCTGGTGTACTCATCAAGGTACCCTTTGACCCTGGGGGCATAGTAGACAAGGTCCCCATCATCTGGAACTCCTAGGAGAACGGCTAGCTCTGCTATGTTGAAGGAGATCACCACCCCTTTCACATAGCTTGTGATGCGCAAATTTCTAGCATTGTCCCAGTCATCTACATCTCCTTCCACCTCCAGGTTGGAGAAAAATAGCTTTACCAGATTCGGACGGGTGCGTTCTCGATACTGTATGACAGGTAACCACCCCATAATTCCGAAAGCCGACGCTATATCAAAGCGATGTAGATGCTCCAGGTTGACGTACCGGCCGGATTCTATGTTCTTAGACTGAAACCAAGCAAACCGTGAGGCGGCCGTCGCCGAACGAAAATACCTCTCGTTATACGAGGTGGCTGGGGGAGGCGAGCGGCTCATATTGTTTGAAGGAACGTCTCCTTGAAGTGTGGAAATTATATAACCTGTGAAATCAAGGAAACGTAACGGTTAGTGAAAAATTTTGAGAAAATTTCGACAGAGTAACGGCTGTAAATGGTCTAAAAGCCTCGAACTCACCCAAAAGTTTGGGGAGGAGGACTTATGTAACCCCCACTTTCTTCCATCAAACCAAACTCAGGCATACCAGGTGAAAGATTTGGGGAAATCAAACAATTTCAAGAAAAATCAAAATTTTTCCCAAAACCTAGGTTAAAATCGATTTTTGTTGATTTCTTGCAAACCAACCGATGGAACTCCAAATAGGTTGAGGGGTTTCACTCAGAGGGACCCCAAGAACCTTTCCCAAGCAACGAAAAGAGTTTTCCACGGTTGGAATTCTTCAATTTGAGAGAAAATTAAGTTTTGGGTGAAAAGACGATGTAAAATCATCTAAAAGAGAGAAAGAGAGAAGAAACTTACCTTTTGAGACGTGGTGGGGACTCTTGCAAGAGTGAAAACCGATCCTAAGGACTCCGGATGCACTGTAGCAACTCGGAGAAGCGGAGAGAAATCGCCACCGGAGTCTAAACCAAAGAAGAAATGAGGAAAATACAAGAAAAATCGCGATTTTAAAGAGATTTTTCTGTCTTTTGGTATACCGGTCGCGCTATCCCGCGACCGGTACCTCCCAGCGGTACCCCGCGACCGGTACCTGCTGAGAGGTATACCGGTTGCGCTATCCCGCGACCGGTACCTCCCAGCGGTATGGTCCGACCGGTATGGGCAAAAAGGGGTTTTTCTCCCCGAAAGTCCAGTACCTTGCCAAGAAACTCCAGAGGTATTTGGATTTTACAAATCGATATCAAAAACTTTTTGAACAGGGGGTTTTTCGACCCTATGACTGTGTAAGTTGGTGAAATGAGGGTTATCTAGGAAATTTTGAAAATTTTAGCCTGATTACTTTCTGTTACTTTATCTCTTTCCCTGCCACTCTTGTTAAATACTAGATGCACATGTTGAGGCTATAAATTGTTGGGATACATTTTTCTAATTGCTCCATGTGTTTTGATGTATTCGAGTTCTTACAAGGCGCAGTAAAGTACCAATGGCAAGAGGTAATGGTCGAAGGTTTCAGCGCAGACGTCATCGCTCAAGGACGCCCGCTATAGACGGGAGTTCAGGTCAGAGAACTCGAAGGGCAAGAAGAGAGGATAAGTGGGGAAGAGCGGAACCCCCCGAACGCAATCGAGAATTTAAGGCGAGGCGAGTGAAGAGTCGCCATCCCGGGGGCAGCCATCTTCAAGCTCCGAAATAAAGATGGAAAATTTTATGTCTAGCATGGAGGCACAAAGAAAAGAAGTTTTTTGAAGAAATAACAAAAATGCTCAAACCACTGGGGCCTATACCGGCACCTACAGAGGTGCCGGTCACCGTGCAGAAAATGTTCAAGCAACACCTGTGGGGGTAAACACAGCACTTTGGAATACCAACACGGAAAAGAACCACCCGCCACACGAACCTCACCCGGTTACCGGGCACACCAAGATATAATCGGGACCACGGAGGGTATCGGGGATAGTACTAGGGTCCATATCCAGTGCACACTATGGTGGCTATCGGGGAGGCGGTCGGGGTGGCTACGCTTATCAGCCACGGTGGTATGGACAGGCGCCGTATGCTCGGAACAGCCTTGCTAAGGCAGTGGATGGGTTCTTGAAGCTTAAACCACCCACATTTACGGGGAAGTCCGGGAAAGCACTATGGCCGGCATAGTGGATATCAGAGATGGAGAAAAATTTCAGGTTGTTGGATTGTCAGGATGGAGATAAGGTCTTGTATGCTACTCACATGTTGAAGGAAGAGGCCAATGGGTGGTGGAATTTCATTCGAAGGTACTTGGAAACCAAGCACCAGGTTATCACCTGGCCTATATTCAAAGAGGCCTTCTTCGACAAATACTTCCCCAGGGGAGTTTTCGTGACCGGATGGAGAGGGAATTCCTAAATCTGCAACAATCACGGATGACTGTAGAGGCGTATCGCAGCAGTATGAGGAGTTGTTCTTCTTCGCTCCCACCAAAGATGCAAGAGGAAGAGACTAAGACTCACCGTTTTACCATGGGCCTACGAGGTGCAATCAGGGAACATGTAATAGGTCGAGGTTTAGTCATTTACAATGAATCTGTACAGGTGGCTCGTGTCATTGAGTCAAGTCAGAGGGACAGCTTTATGGCCCAGAACCGAGGTCTGAAGAGGCCAAATACCGATTTCCAAGGTGGAGGCGGACGAGGCAACAGGCCATACCGTCCATTTAGGCCGCAATCTAGTACCATACCTCCCAAACCGGCTCCTGCAATGGCCTCGCAAGCAACGGGGCCGACCCCTAACGTCAAGTGCTACAATTGTCAACAGGTGGGGCACTATGCCGGATCATGCCCGCAACCCAAGAAGGAGCAGCAGTTGGGCAAGGTATATGCCGTTACTACTGAGGAGGCAGCCGCATCACCCGATGTGGTTACAGGTATTATTTTACACTTCCTCCTAAATTGTTGCATTACTTGTTGCATATTTAAAGCTAAAAAAGGAAATTTTACAACCTCAGGAACAGTAAATATAGCAGGGATACCTGCAAGAGTCCTGTTTGACTCTGGGGCCACTCATTTATTTGTCTCAATATCCTTTGGGAAAGGGCTAGGACATCCCGTCAAGACCTTACAACCAAGTCTGCTAGTTCGGTCACCAATGGGGATCGAGGTGGTATTAGAAGACTATTATGGACCTTGCCCAGTGTGTATTGAGGGACGAGAACTTGAAGCCAACTTAGTCCAACCGGAGATGTCAGATTTTGATGTTATTCGGGGATGGACTGGTTAGCTAAACACTCAAGAAACCCGCTATGTGCCGAGAAGAAGTTGATGCTCAAGGACAGCGATGGGAATGAGTTTCAGTTCAAAGGGGTTAAGTTGCCAAGAAAGAGGAAGCTCATACTCTCAGCCCTAAAAGCAAAGAGGTGCTTAGAGAAAGGAGGAGTAGGATATCTTGTGTCAGTGGTAGATGTGATCGCTGAAGCACCGAAAATGGAAGACATCCGGGTCATACGGGAGTTCCCCGATGTGTTTCCGGAAGATTTACCGGGGTTACCACCGACAGGGCTACCGAGTTTTTGATAGACTTACTACCGGGGGTGGCGCCTGTGTCTAAGGCTCCGTATAGGATGGCTCCTACTGAGATGAAAGAGTTAAAAACCCAACTCGAGGAACCGCTAGACAAGGGGTTTATAAGACCAAACATCTCACCTTGGGGAGCACCTGTGCTCTTTGTGAAGAAAAAGGATGGCGGTGTCTTTGTGCATGGATTATCAAGAGTTGAACAAGCTCACTATCAAGAACAGTACCCACTACCTAGAATAGATGACATGTTTGATCAGTTGCAAGGTTCAAGTGTGTTTTCAAAGATTGACCCGAGGTCCGGGTATCACCACTAAAGATTAAGGACTCGGACATCCCAAAGACCGCCTTCAGGACACGGTATGGACACTACGAGTTCCTTGTGATGTCCTTTGGATTGACTAATGCACCGGCATCATTTATGGAATTAATGAACCGAGTATTCCATGACATGTTGGATACGTCGATTATAGTTTTCATTGATGACATCCTTGTATACTCCAAGGACCAGGAGACGCATGCAGTGCATCTCGGAGCCGCATTACGAGACCGAGGAAAGAAAAGCTGTATGCAAAATTCAAGAAGTGCGAGTTCCGGTTAGATGAAGTGGCCTTCCTTGGTCACGTGGTGTCGGCTCGAAGGAATCAAGGTAGACCCCAAGCAAGATTTCAGCCATAGTCGGTTGGGAGGCACCTAAGACGGTCGCTGAAATTCGTAGTTTCCTGGGCTTGGCTGGATACTACGTAAGGTTTATGGAGAACTATTCCAAGATTGCTGTTCCACTCACCAAGTTGACCAAAAAGGGGCAGATGTTCATATGGATGGATGAGAGCGAGAAATGTTTCCAGACGTTGAAGTCAAGGCTGGTAACGGCACCTATACTGACTATTCCAGCTCCGGACCGCCCATTTACGCTATATACGGATGCTTCAGTGTCCGGGACCGGGTTGTGTGCTAATGCAAGGCGAGCGGTGATAGCTTATGCCTCAAGACAGCTAAAAGAGCATGAAAAGAACTACCCTACGCATGACCTAGAGTTGGCGGCAGTCATTCATGCCATCAAGACTTGGAGGCATTACCCGTATGGTGAGAAGTTCCGGATTAAGTCCGACCACAAGAGCCCGACGTATCTGTTCACCCGAAGGACTTGAATATGAGGCGGAGGAGGTGGTTAGAGTTGCTCAAGGACTACGACCGTGATATCCGGTATCACCCCGGTAAGGCCAACATAGTAGCCGATGCACCGAGCGGGAAATGGGCATCGAACCCCCGAAGCGGGACCAAGTACTAATGCAGCGTTGGGCGGCTGCTTCGAACATCGGGGGACGAAGAACAACACCTAATTGAGTCAGCCGATGATCCCATTGAGCAAGGGTTGATACACAAGTTTACCTTAATGTTTGCAGGCATTAAAGATTTTGCCCGACCTGAAGGAAGAATTAAAGGCAGCGATCTTACAGGACCCATACCTCAAGACAGTTCAAGAGGATTTGGAAAAGGGTCGAGCCAACCCTGATTTTACTCTAGATGCGGACAAGGTACTCGGATATCGTGGGCGTTTGTGCATACCGAGGATGAAGATCTGGAAATCCGGAATCGGATTATGTTGGAAGCTCACGCCACCCCATATTCAATACACCCCGGCAAAGCACGAAAATGTACCACGACTTGAAAAGGTTGTACCGGGTGAGGGGAATGAAGGCTGATGTGGCTCGGCATGTGTTCCAATGCTTAAACCGTCGCAAGTCAAGGCGAGAAAGACAGAGACCTACGGGACTACTACAACCATTGCCCGAGCCCGCGTGGAAGTGGGATTGTATTACCATGGACTTCGTCACCGGGTCTACCCATGACTCGAGGTCGGTGAATGCGGTATGGGTAATTGTGGATCGCCTCACCAAAATTGCTAGATTTATCCTTGTCGGACCCCGTATACCATGGACAAGTTGGCAAGGTTGTATGTGGACAACATAGTCGGGCTCCATGGGGTCCCGAGAAGTATTGTATCCGACGAGACCCTCACTTCACATCCGGGTTCGGGAAGGACTGCGAGAAGGCAATGGGAATGAAATTGAAGTTTAGCACAGCCTTCTACCCTCAAACGGATGGTCGGTCGAAAGGACCATCCAGATTTTAGAAGACATGCTTCGGGCATGTGCTATTGACTTCAAGGGGGCTTGGGATGAGAAGCTATCTCTCATTGAGTTTGCCTACAACAACGATTTACCGGTTCTACGATCCAGATGGCCCCTTACGAGGCTTTGTATGGTAAGAAATGCCGGACACCTCTATTATGGGATGAAGTCGGTGAAAGAAGGATTGTTGGACCTGAATTTGTAGAAGAAACCTGCAAGGCAGTGGATCAAATCAGAAGCCGGGTAAAGACAGCTCAGGTGCGTCAGAAGCACTATGCCGATAATAGGCGGCGGGATCTTGAATTCATGGTGGGTGATAAAGTGTTTTTGAAGGTATCACCAGTGCGAGGCCTGAAGCGGTTCGGTAGAAAAGGGAAATTGTGTCCAAGATATGTGGGGCCCTATGAAATTCTGTCCCGGTGCGGCAAAGTGGCCTATCAACTTGCATTGCCACCGGCAATGTCTAGCATCCACGATGTCTTCCATGTGTCCCTACTGAAGAAGTATGTGCGAGATCATTCGCATATCCTTGTTGCTGATCCTCCAGAGTTGACAGAAGACTTAACCTTCGAGGTAGTGCCAATCCAACTCCTTAGCAGAAAGGTACAACATCTTCGAAGGCGGGATATCTACTACGTCAAAGTGCTTTGGAAAAGTCAGGACATAGAGAAAATTACTTGGGAAGAGGAGGATGCCATGCGACAAGAATACCCCCGTCTTTTCGACTCCGAAGGTACGTACAATTTCGGGGACGAAATTCTTTTAAGGGAGGGGGAATTGTAAGACCTACATGCAAATTTCGGGGACGAAATTTCTTTTAAGGGTGGTAGAGTTGTAAGAACCGTGCTCTAAAACCCGGTCTAACCATGGTTTTATGCTATGACAGGTGCCCCAATCATAACCGGACTGGAAAGCGAAGCCGGGCAAGAGACCACGCAAGAAGTCGGGTGAAGAACTAGTCAAATTCAGGTACGAAAAAGATGTAAAAACGGTTAAGTGCATACCGGTCTCACCATACCGGTCGCACTATCTTACGACCGATATGGGCCAGCGGTATGGCATACCGGTCTCACCATACCGGTTGCACTATCCTGCGACCGGTATGTGCGAGACCGGTATAGTTCGAAGCGGCTGGAGTCCGTCTCCAGCTTGTGTTTCTCTCAAAAATGGAAACTTTAAGTTTCCATATGAGGGGGGAGCGTGCCTTGGACAGCCTCCCTCTATTAATAGAGGGGGAGACACTCCGTGAACCTCTTTGTAAACCCATCCGTTCGGAGAAGGAGTTGAGGAGGTTCAAAGAGGAAGACGCCGCCCAGGAAGGAGCCGCCGGTGGAGGAACACACCGCCAACTGACAACCGCTACCGGTAAAGTGCTCTATCTTTCCTGTAGTGTTGATTATCAGATCGGAGCCGTGAAGCGGCATGAGATCAGATGGAAGAATGCTTAGATTCCTTTTGCCTTTCTTTCTGATCTGGTTAGTTTTTGGCATTCTAGCCAAGATCCGTAGGACCCTTCGGAGAATGGACCTTAGAAATTGATAAGGGAGACCTTGGGACCTACCCGTAGGGTGGATCTGATGATTTATGCCCTAGATGCCTTTTCTTGTCTCTTTTCGGATCTGGGTCGCTATGCGGCGTTCTAGCCGCGATCCGTAGGACTTTACAGGGATCGGACCCTAGCGGAAGGATAGGTGAGACCTTAGGGAGCTACCCGTGGAGACCTCGCTCTCGGAATCACGCCGTAGGGTATACCCTTGGGCGAGTCCAGCGGTATGGGCCGCGGTGTATACCGCCGGCACCATACCGGTCGCACTCGGCCGGATCCGAGTGAGACCGGTATGTGTGCATCCGGTATGCATACGGCCGGCACCATACCGGTCGCACTCGATCGGATCCGAGTGAGACCGGTATGTGTGCATCCGGTATGTATACCGGTCTCACCATACCGGTTGCACTATCCTGCGACCGGTATGTGCGAGACCGGTATGTGTTCCGAGCCCTGTTTGTTTGGGAAAGCTGGGTTTTGGCTTCTAAAACTCTAATAAATGGAAATTAACATGTAAATATGATTGTGTAGGACTTGTATGTAAAACTTCTGACGCCAAAAGGGATTGATACCACGCGTCAGGTAAGGGACAAGACCCGAAACTTAAATTAAAGAATTAATAACAAACTTTAGAGAGCTCTTTACTTTCTGTATCAATTTGTATGCTTGGTTTGATGGATTGTGCATATCACATGTCATATAGTGTAAATTTCTATTTGCTTTATCTGTTCATGCATTTCATATGCTAGGTGTGATGGATGTTAGACATGTGATTGTTTTAGTTGGAGTGTGGAATGGGAAGGGCCGGGGGCCTCGGGATCATTCCTCACCCCGACACCTTCGGTGAGTACCTTATCTTAGCATGCTTGGTATGGGTGGGGTATCGGGGGGAGGTTATGGCGGGTGGTCTCCGATGTTGACATTGATCCGGCCACGGTGATGTGGCATGGTGATCTCCAACGTCGACGTTGACCTGGCCATGACGCTTTAGCTCTATCCCTATGCCATAGGGAGTGATGTTGGGATAGGGCCTACTTGTGTATAGTTCCATCTTGGTATGCTTGTTGTGGGTAGGGTATCGGGGAGAGTGAGGTATTGTGGTCTCCAGCCTGGCCTGCACGCTCTAGCTCTATCCCTATGTCGTAGACGGATGTACTAGGGTGGAGCCTACTTGTATTGACATCTAGGACTGGTTAGAAACGGAACCCACTTGCAAGCCCTTGCTAATAGGGGTTTAGGTATTGTATGGGGTATCAGGAGGAGGACGTGGGATTGTGGTTCTTCCTGCCCGCCAGACTCAAGTCCTATCTCTATACCGGAGTGAGTGATGTGGGGCAACAGTAGTAGTGTGGTAGGTGCCTGACTGTTGGGTATGCTCACACTCTCGTGCATGGAGGTGCGGTGGCCGCCAAACCTTACCATAGCACAATTGCAAGTTATACCTGGCCCAAATTGTAATGTTATCTCATGCATGTGGATGTTGCATTGGTCTTGTGCTTTACTGAGCTGTGTTGTAGCTCACCCCGATATATATATCTCTTTTCAGATTTGGATGCAAGGTATACGGTGGAGGACTTCGTGACCACCCCAGCCTACAAGACGATGGCTGCCCCGGAGACACGAGTGTGGAGGACGAGCATGATGCGTTATGCGAGTGCTCCTTCTGTGTCTTTCCTCTTTGACTTGGTTATTTTCAGTTAAGCTTTGTAATAAATATATTTTAAATTTTGATGGAGGATGGAATAATTGGATTAAATATTTTAATTTATCATTTAGTTCAGCTCATTGTTATAAATTATTTCCGCTGCTATGTATTATAACTCTGATTTTGTTAGTTTGCTTGGGAATGATTGGTTGACACGGACTTTCGAGATCCTGGTGTAAACCGTGGTTTAGTACCGGTTCACTGACACTTCTTGTTCAGCCGGAATTGGGGTGTGACAAGCTCTATCTTTACTTAAGTCTTGCCCACTAACATCATCGTATCGCCATTACCTTAGCAGAACTATTACGTTATAAGGCATCAAGGGAGGTGGTCTCGGACCGTGTAGTCTTCGACTCTGCCGGGGGGTCTTAGCTCTATCTCTATAGTCGTATTGAGGGATGCTGGGGTGAGGCCTTGGATACCCTAGATGACATTTAAGATTGGTTAGTTGTGAGACCAGTTTGTAAGCCCTCGCCAATAGGGGCTTACATGTTGGTATGGGTAGGGCATCAGGGGAAGTGTTGGCGGTGTTTGATCCAGACACTTTAGCTCTATCTCTATTCCATGGTGTGTGCATATGGGATGAAAATGGTGTTTGATCCATTGGACAGATTCATGCACTCGTGTATAGAGGTGCGGGGGCCACCAAACCTTTCTATAGTACATTGCAAACTTAAAAACCAGACCAAAGATATGAATTGAATGCATGCATATGTTTGTCGCATTGTTTTGTTTGCTCACTAAGCCGTGATGTGTGCTTACCCTTTCGACGTCGAATATTTTTAATTGATGATGCAGAACCTACTGTTGAAGAGTATATGAATGCGTCGATGTATGGACATGTAGCGACGATGGACGGGGAATTAACGTAGGAAACACATGATTCTTCATGCGAGTGCAACCACTGTGTTTATGATTAGTTTAGCTATGTTTGACTACTGGAACATGTAATGGATTAATTATTTTTATGTCTTGAGTTTTGGAAATAATCGAATTAATTATTTATTATCATTGTTAGACACTCAATTCATTATCTGTAAGACTTTCGCTTATTTGTTTGTTATCTCTTATTGTTACTGTGGAATGTATGTGTGGTTTGATATGGTAGGTACGGCCTATACGAGATCTTGGTTGAACCGTTGTTTCATTGACGGTTCATCACACTATTCTTATTAGACCAGAATTGGGGTGTGACAACTTGGTATCAGAGCATCTTAGGTTCTACTCATTGACCTAACTACTTCCACGTGAGTCATGAAATAAGTTAGGTTAAAAATTAAAAACTGTAATAAGAACGCACCATAAGCACCTGTATTGTTGAGACATAAACTAAAAAGAGAATAATGGACATATGTGAATGAAAAATAAATAAATAAATATATATATATATATATACTAAAATGGGAATAAGACAAGTGTACATCTGAATTAGAGTACGGTCCATAATCCGGATAGTTACTCTATATTATAAAAAGAAAAAAAGAAATAAATGATATCATGGAGCTGGAGGTACTGGAGGAGGAGGTGCCTCATGGTCTCTATCATAGTCCTCAGCATACACTCTCACGAGCCAGGCCACCTAAGTCTGAGTTGCTCGGAGACTAGCTGTCAGATCCGCTACCCACTGGTCAGTAGAGCGTTGGGCATCTAGAAGTTCTCCTACTCTCTGATCAATCACTCGCTGAGCCTCCCGAATCTCACATAGTAGTCCTATCATGTCATCTCGTGGTGGGTGTGAAGGGCCAGCTCCAGTAGAATGCTATAGTGATGGAGGAGGGATGGCATCCACATCCATGAACATCCGATCATTGTCCTCCTCATCATCACTCTTGTCTGCCTCTGCTGCTGCTATTGCTGTCGCCTCTGCATCTGCTACCGCTACTTGAGTGAGAGGACGTCTCATATCATTCCTCTCGTCATCACTGACCTATATCTCTCTCATGCCCATCCTGTTGATGGCGTCCCAATCAAGGTCAGCTGAGAAGGTGTCCTCAAAGATACCCACATCCACTTGGTCCACCTGTAGACGAGCGAGCAAGGTGAAGATTAGCCGCCCATAGGGCAAATTACCTCTCGAGTCAGGAAATGTAGCTCTATGCATAGTCTGAAGGATAATATATGGGAGACAAATAGGCTACTTAGTACAGATACAATACAACAAGTACTGAGTCAGCTGTGAGACCATCTCGTAGTGTCCACCCTAGGGAATAAGATTATGCTGGATAATCTTACAGTAGACCCATGGCTTTGGACGCAGGTTGACTGCATTCATCTCCCAGTGGTCATCCCGAAGAATTTGATTATCTATCTTTGCACGCACTTGTGTAGACAGAAACTGTGGCTCCCTTGGCACACAATAAACCAACTGACCATCATTTGAGATGCCTAGGAGATCAGCCAACTCTTGATAGTTGAAAGAGATCGAAACCCCTTTCACCCAGCTGGTGATCTGAAGCTCTCTGCCCCTGTCAACATCCTCTAGGTCACCCTCCACCTGAAGGTGATAGTAGAATTGCTTCACTAAATCTGGGCGAGTACAAGCCTCGTACAGAATCACTGGTAGCTAGCTCATATCACCAAACGCCCTTTCCACATCAAACACGGCGGCTAAATGGGCTAAGTTAACACATCTATCCCCTTCCACCTTCTTTCAATTAAACCAAGGGTATTGTGTTTCTGCTTCCACGGACCTGAAGTGATGTGGGTCATGAACTCGATGAACCTTAGTGCGAACCATGATAACTGCAAAAGAAGAAAATAAGAAAAACAAGTTAGATAAATTTGAAAATTTGACAGCATAATGACGTAAAATGGGAAAAGCCTCACTTTTCACCCAAATATTTGGGCAGGAGGACTTACATCGGTCCCAAACCATCCTGCAAGGCTCATACAATGGAACATTTCAATTAGATAGGTCGAATTTGAAGAAATTTTGACAATTGGGAAAAATCCCAAAATCTAGGTCAAAAATTGAGAATTTCAAAAATTTTACCAAACCAACCGATGAAACTCAAATTTTCTTGAGGGCTTTTATCCGTTAGGTAGCCAATAGCAATAACCCCCAATAAAAATTAAATTTTTAAGGTTTGAAAAATATTAATTAGAAGAAAACCCTACAAATGGCAAAAACCTAGGTATGAAAGCTTAAAAAGGAGAAAAAGTAGGGAACGTACCTGGAGGAACGGAATGTAGGTCGTAGATTGATGGAAAAATCATCAAGTTAGTACGGTTGATACTGTAGCAATTCACTGGTGGTGAGTTGAGTTGAGACCATAGGAAGGAGGAAAAGAAATGAGAGGAAAATCTCGAAAATAGGTTTTAAAACTAATTTTTTACCATACAGTCACACAATTCGACCAAAACCATCGACCGTATGATCGACTGTGTGATCGACCATAGGGTCTCGGTAAGTTGCCAGGATTTTGAAGGTCGCACCTATGGTCGCACAACATGCGACCGTAGGCCATCGATCGTATGACTGACTATTGTCTATTTTGATTTTGTTCTAACTTTTGCCTATTAATCTTGTTCTTCTCTCGCCTTCCATTGTGAGACTAACCCAATACCACCACTTTATTTTGTCTCATATGTATAGCTTTGCCAATAATACATCAACCAAGAGTTTAAATGGCTGGGCGTAGAGTAAGCAGAAGGAGACAGAGTGCAAACCTACCTCCACCACCTATGGAGACCAACGACAATGAAGGTCAGCAAGGGCAGGAAGGAAATATTGGAGCTCAGAATGCTGCACCTCAGAATCTTCACACCCAAGCCAACCCAACCAACTTACCTGCACCACCTACGGATTTGGCTATTGTGGTGATGAATTTGGTACAACAAATGCAGCATATACAGCAAATGCAAGCCAACATGTAAGCTGCTATAGGAATTGCTTTCCCAGTTGCAAACAAAACATCTCTACATGCAGGACAAGCTAGTACGACACCTGGTGGTAGCAACACTATACCCCAAGCACCGCAAACAACAGCAATACAAAGTCAAGTGCAAAACCATAAAGCACCGCAAGGCGGGTATAACCAAGGTAATTATCAGTACCAACCGCCTATGTATGGGGCATATGCACAGTATCAGCTTGATCACTTCGATTGATCGAGCGTTTCCTGAAGTTGAAGCCGAAGGAATTCACAGACAAGCCATTAGATCCGTTGTGGCCAGCTCACTAGATCGATGAGATGGAAAGAAACTTTATGACCCTAAATAACCCTTGAAGGGGCCAAAATTGGCTACACAGTTTTAGCTAAGCGTGCTCGGGCTGGGGTAATCTCAGGATGGATGACCCCCTGGGAAGTCATTTTTTACACCTTCTTTGATTCTCTCGAAACTTTAAGTGGAAATGCTAGCAACTCATAATGGCTAGAAATGGGCTTTATGATGAAAAATGACTTTGGATGAGTCAGAAAAGACAGGTTTGATCTCAGGGACACCTATCACACCCCAATTCCGTCTGAACCAGAAGTTTGAGTAAACCGCCACTAAACTAATGGTTTACACCAAGATCTCAATAAGACCGTATCCACTTATATAAACCATTGCACATAACTATTATCAAAATATAAATAGATACAGTGGAAGTCTTAATATAAATGAACTGAGTATTCTATTGATAAATAAAATAAACTATTTAATTATTCAAATACTAAAACGTAGATAAAATATATTTACATTGTTTATAAAATCCAACTGAAATAAATAAAATAACTAAACTAGGAGCATCCTAGAGGTACACACAGTAAGGGCACTCGCATTAAGTGTCATGCTCGTCCTCCCCTACTTGCACTTTCAGAGCAACAACACCTCCATACACTGGAGCATCCACGTAGTCCTCCACAATATAACCTGCATCAACATCTAAAAACATATATATATACAAGGGTGAGTTCACAACAGTAAGAAAATCAGACAATGCAACAAGCAACATGCATGAATAACATTCACATTATGGTCTGATTTTAAGTTTGCAATGTGTTATAGAAAGGATTGGCGGCCACCGCACCTCTATACACGAGTGTGTGAATCCGCCCAATGGATCGAACACCACTGTCGTCCCGCATGCACCTACCATTGAATATAAATAGAGCTAAAGTGTTCGGATCAAACACCGCCAATACTTTCCCTGATACCCTACTCATACCAACAAGTAAGCCCCTATTGGCGAGGGCTTGCAAACTGGGCTCGCAACTAACCAATCCTATATGTCATCATAGTAGGCCCTATCCCAGCACAGCTCCCTATGGCATAGAGATAGGGCTCGAGTCTGATGGCTAGGCCAGAGTCCACAGTGCCACCTCCTCCCCCTGATACCCTATCCGCACTAAGCATGCTAAGACAGAAGCGATAGGAAAAGGTGCTAGTGTGAGGAATGTTTCAAAACCCCAGGCCCTTCCCATTCCACACATCAACGAAAACATTTACATGCCTAGCACACAATCTTAGCATAGCGAGTATGCATGAACAGATATAATAACTAAAAGTAAAGATGACATGTGAATATGTACAACCAACACTCTATAGAATAATAAATATTAACAAAGTTTTATTGGTATTAAGTTATTAGGGTTTAGATCCAATTCCCTTATCTAACGCTTGATTGCTTGCTTGCTTGCTCTGCGTCACAGCGTCCAATCTTACTATTACAAGGTCCTACACGATATTAGGGCAACTGGGTCAAAACCCAACCCAATCTGGACATACCGGTCGCATATACCGATCGTAGGTCACTGTACAGTGGCGTGACCGGTATAGTCGACCAGACAGCTTTAACAGGCTACCCGAGAGGTACCGGTTGCATATATTGGTCGCACATAGTGCCACCGGTATGGTTGATCGATATGCCTCCGAAAGACCACCAGCTTGGTGTTCTCCTTTCGATCATCCATTATGACTTCTACGGTCCCTCCGATACATTCTAGGCCTGAGCAACATTTTAGGATTGTTTTTATCTTCCATTCAAGGCCTACATTCTAAGAAACCTTAGTTTAGCATTCAATCTAGGGTTTATCGACTGAATTAGGGTTCAACAAAAACTTAGGGTTTTAGATCAATACCTAGCCTTGCATGGTATTGATCAATCATTCATAAATCTTAACCTAGAGAAAAGTTCAAGCACTTACCGTTGGTTCATGAACTTTGATGTTCTTCGTCCAACGGAGGCTCCTCTTCAACCTTTCTCAGCTCCTTGTCCTCTTAAGATCTCCTTCTCCTCTCTAGGGTTTGTGAGAATTAATCAAAGAGGTTTAAGGAGGTTTAGGGGTCCTTAAATAGGCTAGGATGGAGTTTAGGGAAGTTCTCCTACGTTAGGAAAGTCCTTAGGACCGAGATTTGGTAAGTGGGTCCCATAAAGATCCATTTTTGGATCTAACTAGTCTGCCCATGTAGACATACCAATCGACCGGTATATAGACCAGTATGATGAGACCGGTATGACAATTATCCTAAATTTTGGTCCATTTTTGTACTTGACTGTCATCCGCTCGTTCTGTCTGGTCCGGTGATGATTGGAAGACCTGTTATGACATGAAATAGTGGTTTAGATTAGGTTCATGGAGTGCAGGTCTTACAACTCCCCCATCCTTAAAGAAATTTCATCCCCAAAATTTGCATGTAGGTCTCACAACTCCCCCACCCTTAAAAAAAATTTCGACCTCACAATTTATACGTACCTTTTTCATCGAAAAGGTTAGGGTACTCCTTTCGCATTGTGTTCTCCTCCTCCCAAATGATTTCTTCCACATCTTGGCTTTTCCAATGCACTTTGACGTAAGGGATATCTTTGCTTTGTAGGTGTTGTACCTTTCGGCTTGTAAGCATCATGGATAACACTTCAAATATCAAACCCTCTGTCATGTCTGGTGGGTTTGCTGTCAAGATGTGCGATGGATCCTTGACATACTTCTTTAGTAAGGAAACGTTAAACACATTGTGAAGGTTTGACATGGATGGTGGTAGAGCCAGTTGATACGCCACACTACCACATCTGATAAATATCTCGTATGGTCCCATGTATCTGGGGCATAGCTTCCCTTTCTTACCGAACCATTTTAGACCCCACACAGGTGATATCTTCATGAATACCTTATCACCCACTGTAAACTCCAGATCTTGATGTCGATTATCTACATAATGCTTTTGTCGAACTTGAGTTGTCTTCACTCGTTCTTTAATATGATTGATCGCTCGATAAGTTTCTTCTACAAACTCTGATCCTACGATCCTTCTCTCTCCCACTTCATTCCATAACAGAGGTGTACGGATTTTCTTCCCATAGAGTGCCTCATATGGGGCCATTTAAATTGTAGCCTGGTAGCTATTGTTATAAGCAAACTCGATGAGCGATAGCTTCTCGTCCCAAGCTCCCTTGAAATCTAGGGCATACGCTCGGAGCATATCCTTCAAGATTTAAATAGTTCTCTCTAACTGCCCGTCTGTCTGGGGATGAAAAGTTATACTAAACTTTAACTTAGTCCTCATCACTTTTTGTAACCTTTCCAGAATTTGGATG
>CM053268.1:12207177-12269841 GCA_028583415.1 Protea cynaroides | reverse complement strand
TCGATACATAATCGAACGCTACCGTCCTTCTTCTTTACGAATAGTACCGGTGCTCCCCATGGTGATATACTGGGTTGAATATAACTGTCACACCCCAATTCTGCACTATTCAGAATGGTGTGATCAACCGCTAATAAACCAACGGTTCAACCAGGATCTCAAATAGTCTATCCCCGCGTTATCTAAACTTACACACATCCGTAATCATAATCAGAGTAAATACACAATAGCGAAAGTCTTATAATAAGAAGAACTGAGAATCTATGTGATATAAAAATTTAAATAATAATTTATTCTATTTCAACTGAGACATAAATATTTAAATACCAAATACATGTCTTAATAAATCCAAATAAAGAAACCTATAAAATATCTAATCAAATACACACGAGTTGCACTCGCAAGAGGAGTCGTGTGTATCCACTTCAGCTCCAGCTTCCATTGCTGCCACGTTCCCGTACGCAGAGGCATTCATATAATCTTCAACGGTATAACCTGCATCATCAACTAAAAATATTCGACGTCGAGGGGTGAGCACACATCGCGGCTCAGTGAGTAGACAAAACAATGCAACAATACATATGCATGCAATCAATTTATATCTTTGGTCCGGTTTAAAGTTTACAGTATGCAATAGAAAGGTTTAGGTAGTCAAAGGTCACGTTTATTGACCCCATCTCTATACACAAGTGTGTGACGCCACCCAAAGATCACGTTTATCGTCGACTCACATGCACCCAACCATGAACATTATATAACAAAGGTTAACGTTTATTGCTATATATTGCCATACCAACACGTAAGCCCCTGTTGGCGAGGGCTGCAAACTGGGCTCGCAACTAACCAATCCTAATGCCAAAAGTGTATCCAAGGCCTCACCCCAGCATCCCTCAGAATGTCCATAGAGATAGAGCTAAGGCCCCCGGTAGAGTCGAGACTACAAGGACCGAGACCACCTCCCCTGATACCCTACGACATAATAGTTCTGCTAAAGTAATGACGATTCGACGATGCTAATGCACAAGACTTGAGTTAGAGATAGATCTAAAGTGCTGAGACCCGCCAAAGGTTAACGTTTATTGATGTTCTCATCACACCTCCCCTGATACTAGCTCGCATCAAGTACACCAACCACACACATACAATCACATGCCTATTCCTATCATCATCATCATCATGTTATAAACAATAAAGTAAATATGCATGAACAAATAATAGAAATATTGGATGACATGTTGTATGCACATTACAAACATATTCGCATAGAATCAAGCATGGCATAGGACTCAAGAAAATAGAAAACAGTTTTGTTATTAACCAATTAGTTTGGAGTTCTGGTTCCTCACCTTAGCTTGCTAAAAGATACTTTTCCAAGCTTTAGAATCACCTTTACAATGTTATTATATTGCTAGAAGACCTAACAAAGTCGATAGAATTTAATTAGAATTAATTCCAGATTTAAAAACAACTCTGTTAACTGAGGGTCGGAGGTAGGGTCGGAGTCAGGATCGACCGTGGGTGCGACCCTCCCTTAACTCTGAACTTCCCGAACACTGAGGGTCGAAGGTCAAAATCACCTAGGGTCGGATGGTCATCGACCCTCGGTGCGACCCTCTGTGCACTTTGGTCCAAATCCCTCTTTTTAATCCATTCTTCGTGTTTAGGTCCCATGGCTTATTTCTACATTCCATTCAACATTCATTCCATGGTCTAGAACCATGAATCATCCACCTAAATAGCTTTCATGTATTCTTCTATGGTTTTCCATGAAAACCTAACCATAGATTGATGGTTTGGGTTTTTCCGAGATCACACTCTCACCAATAACTAACCTAAGGTCTATAAAAACTCATGGAATTAGTATCCATAGCCGAGAAGAATAATCCTTCTCTGCAACTCTTCTCTTTTGGCTTAATTCTCTTCCTTGTTTCTCTTCCTCCTCTTCTCCTTCTCTTCTCTTTCTCTCAATTCAATTAGGGTTGTAAAAGGAGTGAAAGAGGCCTAGGGACGTCTTTTAAATAGAGTAGGAACATCCTAAAATAAGTCCCTTTGAGATTAGGAAAGAATCCCAATCGAAAATTAGGAAATTTCCTAATATTATTTCCTACGGTAACCGAGGGTCGATGGGAGGGTCGATGATCCCGTCGACCCTAGGGTTCTAGGCTGTCCGACCCTCCCTTCAAAACTGAGGGTCTGACTTTCTGTTTTGGGAGGTCCGACCTTGCTTAGCTGGGTATGCGACCCTTCCCCTATTTTAAGTGTTTTTGGGTCGATTTGATACCTGGGATCTCAATCTCCTTCACGCCTTTGGTCCATTTGGCTCGACCATGACGGTTAAACCTGGTTCAAGGTGGTAAGATCGGGTTAGATTGACACGGGTCTTACAATAACCCTTGTCCAGCAGTTCCTGTAGTTGCACTTTCAATTCCTTCCGTTCAGTAGGAGCCACTTATAAGGTGCTTTTGATACTGGTGCGGCTCCAGGTATAAGGTCTATCACAAACTCGGTGGCTCTGTCGGGTGGTAATCCTGGTAGTTCCTCTGGAAATACGTCGGGATAGTCCCGCACGACATCAATATCTTCCATTCGTGGTGCTTCCTTGGTTAGGTCGACCACTGATACTAGATACCCGACTGCCCCCTTCTCAAGGCACTTCTTAGCCATTAGTGCTGAGAGTATGAGCTTGCGTTTACGGGGCAGTTTGGTTCCCGCAAAACTGAATTTTGCTCCTTCTTTGTCTTTAAATGTTAGCTTCTTTTCGGTGCATAATAGGTTTGCAGAATGCCGAGCTAACCAGTCCATTCCCAAGATGACATCAAAGTCTGCCATCCCAAGTTGGATCAAGGTTGCATCTAAGGTTTTCTCGCCAATGAGAACTGGACATGGCCCATAACCTTTCTCTAATTCCACTTCTAACCCCATCGGTGACCGTACAAGTAGTTTGTAGTCCAATGATTTGATGGGTAAGTTCAGCTTCTTTCCAAACGATACAGATAAAAAGGAATGAGTAGCTCCTGAATCAAAGAGTACTCTGGAGGGTATGCCATTTATAGATACGATACCTGTGATTTGTTTAAACTTAGTCTACATGCTTACACATTGTAATACAACTTAAAGGTTTAGGTCATACCTGTGACCACATCGGGTGATGCGGCAGCTTCCTCAGACGTAACAGCAAAAACTCGTCCTTGATGTTGTTGCTTCCTGGGTTTAGGACACTCTCTCATCATATATCCCACTTGATTGCAGTTATAACATCTTAGACTTTCAGTATTTGGCTTTGATTGCTGCTGAGCTGCTTGAGTGGTCTTGGGTGCAGCGGTAAAGCCTTGGGCACGGAAAGGTTTAAATGTTTTGTTGTTCCCTCCATTATAAGCATATCCGGCTGGTCTTTTTATGCCTCTGTTTTGTGTAAAGTAAATTTCCTTCTGGCTCGATTCGATAACTCGAGCGATTTGGACAGCTTCATTATATATCTTCTTCTCTAAACCCAGGATGTGCTCTCTGATGCTTCCTCTAAGTCCTGTGACAAACCTACGGGTCTTAGTGTCTTCCTCTTGCATACTAAGTGGTGTAAAGAAAAACAGCTCCTCATAACGCTGTTGATATGCATCCACGGACATCTGGCCCTGATATAAACTCAGGAACTCCTTCTCCATAGAATCCTTGAAGCTTCGGGGAAAATACTTCTCAAAGAAAGATTCTTTATAAATAGCCCAAGTCAATAGGGCGTGCTTGGTCAGTAGATATGCCTGGTAGATTTCCACCAATGATGTGCATCGCCTTTCAACATGAAGGTGGCACATAACACCTTTTCTTCTTCAGTAATAGTCATCATGAGAAAGTTTCTCTCCATCTCGTCGATCCAATGTGCTGGCCATAACGAATCCGACGGTTTACCGTTAAATTCCTTGGGCTTCATCTTCAGAAATCTCTCAACCAGTCGAGAGTGATCCATCTGATTTTGGGGGTATGCCCCAAACATAGGTTGTGGATACTGATACTAAACCTGAGCTGCTTCCGGACCAGGTACTGGGATCTGTGTAGCTGGTGGTTGAGGTGTTTGAGGTGCTGGGTGGTTACCCACCGGTGCTGCACTGGCTTGTCCAGTCTGCATGGGTGTAACATATGCGGCCTGGAACATAATTCTCATTGCAACTTGCATTTGAGCCTGTGCATGTTGCATCTGTTGCAGCTGCTGTGCTAGATTCATTACCACGATTGCTAACTCCGGTGGTGGAGGTGGCAAGTTGGTAGGATTTTCCTGATCTGGATTTCCTAGGGTTACAACCTGTGGATTTCCCTGTGCATATATATTCTCCTGGCTAGTTTCCTCCACAGGTGGTGGTGGAACTGCATTTCGACTCTGCCTGGTTACTCTACGTCCAGACATGTTTTTTTTCTGAGATTGGTGGTGCCTGAAAATCATCAAAATAGGTGAGTCAATCATTTATACTGCATGTAGGCACGCTAACCGATGTAAAATTCCAAAATTTTCACCTCATTTTATGAAAAATACTATCTTTTCTTTGCAGGGTCGATGGTGGGGGTCGATGGTATGTCCGACCCTCAGTATCCGACCCTGGGAATGACCTGTTCTTCCCAAGAGCTGGGGGTCGATGTGGGGGTCGATTCGGGGGTCGATGATCCTGGTCGAATTGTCCGACCCCCAGACCAAAAATCAGACCTTTAAGATCCGATTCTGGGTTCATTCCCCATCATTTCTCTCCCGTTTCGACTCGTCTCCCACCTCTGAGTTGCTACAGTGCCACTCCGCTATTTTGGTCAGTTTGGATCCGTGTTTCGACGTCCACATCATCCCTACAGGTATGCTTTCTCATTTTTACCTGTTTTTAGGTTTCCATTTCTAGGTTTTTGTCCATTTAACTTGTATTTTTCAAATTAAATTTTTTCCAACCGTAAAAATTTGATTTTTATTGGGGGCTTTTGTTACTGGTGTCTCGAGGAACAAAAGCCCTCAAAAATTTTTGAGTTTCATCGGTTGGTTATCGAGAAACTTGGATTTTTGCTCTTTTTGCCTTAATTTACCGAAATTTTTGATTTCTCGCAATTTCTTCAAATTGGACTTCATTAGCTAGAATTTCCTACTGTCTGAGTATTGTAGGACATGTTGGAACCTACGTAAGTCCTCCTGCCCACGTCATTATAATGTCAAAATTTCAGACTTTCTATCCTATTAACATATTATCTGTTTTTCTTTCTTATTTGCAGATACCATGGCAAGTACCAAGGTACCCAAAGTTTGTGATCCTCTTCGCTTCCGTTCCAACGAAGCCGAGGCACAATATGCCCACTTTGTTCATAAGAAAGTGGAGGGAGGTCGTATGGTGAACTTGGCTGAGTTAGCCTTGTTCAACGTGGAGAGAGCCTTTGGTGATATGGGGTGGCTCCCTGTCATTACCTACGACGCTTGCACACGCCTGGATTTAGTGCGATAGTTTTATTGTAATCTCCAGGTGGTGGGGAATTACAATGACGTCGAGAGGGGTCAGGAGTTGCGTATCACTAGTTACGTCAAAGGGATGTTCATTATCGACAACTGGCCGACCTACTGGGAATTCCCTATAATGGCACCATGGTTTACTGTGCTCCTGGAGAGCCCCAGTTCCTCTCCACAGAGATGAGGGCTGAGATTGATAGTCAGTTGCTACGGCCTGATCGCTGGCAGATGAGGGCTTGCTATATGCGTCCGGCTCCATGGGTCTTTTGCAAGATTATCCAGCATAACCTGCTCCCGCAGAGTGGTCACTACGAGAGGGTTTCCCAGCTAACCCAATATCTGCTATACAGTATCTGCACTAGACAGCCCGTCTGCCTGCCGTACATCATCATGCGGACTATGATCACTGCTACATTGCGCAGCCATACTGGCAACCTCCCGTACGGACGTATGATCACTATGTTGCTGACCCGCCTAGGAGTTGATTTAGTGGATGAGAAGATTCAGAAGAAAACCTTCTCGTCGCCTCTAGATTGGGAGGCTATCTGCAAGATGGGCTTGCGGGATGCCCAAGTCAGTGACGAGGAGAGGAACGAGATGGTGCGCCCTCACACTCGCATCGAGATCGCTGACGCTGAGGCAGCTGCTGCCGCCGCTAGAGTTCATGCCGATCTTGTCGATGACGATGACCGCATGTACATGGATGTAGACTCGATACCACCGCCTTCACCCACGCATGCGGCTGGAGCTGGTACTTCATCTGCGGCGGGTCCTGCACCTGAGACTGGTCCTTCTCATGCGGCTGGTCCTTCACACCCACCTTCTGATATGATGGAGATGTTGCATGAGATCAGAGAGGCTCAGCGCAGATCTGATCTGAGGATGGAGGAGTTGCTGGACGCTCAGCTTGTGAGAGTGGATGAGCTGCTAATCGCCTAACGCATATCAGACACGCGGATGGGAGAGCTCATAGATTCTCAGCGCCGGTCAGATATGCGAATGGAGGAGCTTTTGGATGCTCAACGCGTGACTAATCAACGGTTGGCTGGTCTCACAGCTAGTCTTTAGACAACCCAGACTCAGGTAGCCTAGTTAACTAGAGTCTACGCTGAGGATTATGACAGAGATCGTGAGGCACCGCCTCCTCCTTCACCTCCAGCTTCATGAATGTATCTTTTCCTTCTTCTTGTACTACAGAGTAACTGTCTGGGTTGTGGACTGTACTCTGTTTTAGTTATGTATATACGTTTGTTTCTTTCACATTGTATTAAAATTGTTTCCCCTTTAATAGATGCATTATTTTCTTTTCAAATTTGGTCTCAAACATCACTTGTGCTTATAGTGTGTTAATATTACTATTTTTACTTTTATCCTATCTCAATTCACAATTGCCTTGAATGTATGCTAGTTCAACGGACAAGGCCTGAGATGCTCTGATACCAAGTTGTCACACCCCAATTTCACACTATTCAGAATGGTGTGATGAACCGCTAACAAACCAATGGTTCAACCAGGATCTCGAGTAGGCTATATCCGTGTTATCTAAACCCCATACATCCATAACCATAATCAGAGTAAATACACAATAGCGGAAGTCTTATAATAAAATGAACTGAGAATCTATTGTGATATCAATATTTAAATAACAAATTATTCTGTATCAACTAATACATAAATAAATAAATATCAAATACATGTCTTTAATAAATCCAAATAGATAAAACTAAAAATCTAATCGAATACACATGAGTTGCACTCGCAAGAGATGTCATCTGTATCCACTTCATCTTCAGCTACCATCGCTACAATGTTCCCGTATTCTGGAGCATTTATATAATCTTCAATGGTTGTACCTGCATCATCAACTAAAAATATTCGACGTCGAAGGGTGAGCACACATCACGGCTCAATGAGCAAACAAAACAATGCAACAATACATATGCATGCAATCAATTCATATCTTTGGTATGGTTTTACGTTTGCACTGTGATATAGAAAGGATAGGTGGCCACCGCACCTCTATGCACGAGAGTGTGGATACGCCCGATGACTCTCACCGTCGCCCACAACACCCATAATGAATATTGTACAACGAAGGTCACATTTATCGGTGCATAACTCCATACCAATAAATTAACCCCTGATGGCTAGGGCTGCAAACGGGACTCGCTTCTATCCAATCCTAATGTCAACCAATGTATCCAAGGCCTCACCCCAGCATCCCTCAGAGCACCCGTAGAGATAGAGCTAAGGCCCCTCGGTAGAGTATAGGACTCAAGGACCAAGACCCTCCTTGATGCCTTACGTCGTAATAGTTCTGCTAAGGTAACGGCGATACGATGATACTAATGCACAAGACTTGAGATAGAGATAGAGCTAAAGTGCCCGGATCAAACACCGCATAACACCTCCCCTGATGCCCTACTCGCATCAAGCACACTAACCACACACAAACACCCACATGCCTATTCCTAGCATCAATCACCATCACCATGTTATAAATAAACAAAATTAAATATGCATGAGCAATAATAGCAGGAATATTGGATGACATGTTGAATGCACATTACAAGCATATTCGCATAGAATCAAGCATGGCATTGGACTCAAGTAAATAAAAGTAGTTTATTATTAACCAATTAGTTTAGGTCTTGTTCCCTCACCTTAGCTTGCTAATAGATACTCTTCCAAGCTTTAGAATCACCTTTATATTGCTATTATATTGCTAGAAGACCTAACAAAGTCGATAAAATTTAATTAGAATTTATTCTAATTTTTAAAACCATTCTGTTAACTGGGGGTCGGAGTTAGGGTCTGAGTTATGACCGACCCCTGGTGCGACCCCCCCCCCCCAATCTGGACTTCCAAAACCCTGGGGGTCGATACTCAGGGTCACATAGGGTCGGATGGTCATCGACCCCCTGTGCGACCCCCTGTGGGTTTTGGTCAATTTTCCTCCTTTTAGTCCATTCTTCGTGTTTGGGGTCCTATGGCTTGCTCCTACAGTCCATTCAACATACATTCCATGGTCTAGAACCATTAATCATCCACCTATATAGCTTTTATGTATTCTCCCATGGTTTTCCATGAAAACCTAACCATGGGTTGATGGTTTGGGTTTCTCCGATATCACACTCTCATCCTTATCTAACCTAAGGTCTGTAGAAATTCATGGAATTAGTATCCATACCTGAGAAGAATACTCCTTCTCTGCAACTCTTCTCCTTTTTGCTTTTTCTTCTCTCCCTTGCTTCTCTTCTTCTTCTATTCCTTCTCTTCTCTTTCTCTCAATTCAATTAGGGTTGTAAAAGGAGTGAAAGAGGCTTAGAGACATCCTATTTATAGGGTGGAAACTCCTAAACTAAGTCCCATTGAGATTTGGAAGGAATCCAATCAAAATTTGGAAACTTTCCTAATTTCAGTTTCTGGCAGCAACTGGGGGTCGATGAGGGGGTCGATGATCCCGTCGACCCCTGGTTTCCTAAAGTGTCCGACCCCCTCTGTAAAACAGGGGGTCTGACTTTCTGTCTTGGGGGGTCCGACCCTCCCTTGCTGGGTATGCGACCCTCCCTTTAAATTAAGTATTTTTGGGTCGATTTGATACCTGGGATCACGATCTCCTTCACGCCCTTGGTCCATTCATCTCGTCCATGATGGTAAACCTGGTTCAAGGTGGTAAAACCGGATTAGTTTGATACGGGTCTTACAGTAGGCCAGTGACAAAATCCATTGTGATACAATCCCACTTCCATGCTAGCTCTGGTAGTGGTTGTAATAAACCTGTGGGTCTCTGTCTTTCTGCCTTCACTTGCTGATAATTTAGACATTAAAATACGAATCGAGCTACATCTGCTTTCATGCCCCTCCACCAATATAATCTTCTCAAAAATCATGGTACATTTTAGTGCTTCCTAGATGTATCGAATATGGGGTATAATGAGATTCTGTCATAATTCTCTCTCTGATATTTGAGTTCATGCTCTCAGGTATCCATAATCGTCCATGATATCTGAGTACTTTGTCTGAATCCAAGGTAAAATCAGGGTTGCTTTTACCCTTCTATAGATCTTCTTGCACTGTCTTAAGGTGTGGGTCTTGAAAGATTGCTGCTTTCACCTCATCTATCAGATCTGGTAAGATCTTAAAGGCTGCAAACATCAATGTAAACTTTTGAATCAAGCCTTGATCCACTGGATCATTTGTTGTCTCTAGTATATGCTCTTCTTCATTCTCTATTGAGCCCGAGGCTACAGCACACAGTGCGGCATTTGTACTGGGTCCTGCCTCAAGTTTTAATGCCCACTTTCTGCTTAAGGCATCCGCTACAACGTTTGCCTTACCCGGATGGTACTGGATGTCACAGTCATAATCTTTTAACAGTTTCAACCATCTCCTATGTCTCATATTTAGGTCCTTCTGAGTGAAAAGGTAAGTCAAACTCTTGTGGTCTGACTTGATCTGAAACTTTTCACCATAGAGGTAATGCTTCTAAGTCTTGATTGCGTGAATGACCGCTGCTAATTCCAGATCATGCGTAGGATAATTCTTCTCATGTTCTTTCAACTATCTTGATGTGTAGGCGATCACATGTTCTCCTTGCATTAATACACAACAAAGTCCCAACCCTGATGCATTAGTCTATAGAGTGAACGGCAAACCTGGTGTAGGGATGGTCAAGATAGGTGCAGAGTGTCACACCCCAATTCTAAACCAACCAAAATGGTGTGATGAACCGTCCATAGACCAAAGGTTTAACCAGGATCTCGTATAGGCCATGCCCATTCGATTAAACCAGATACATTTTAAAATCAGAGTAAATAAATGATAGCGGAAGTCTTTAATACCAATGAACTGAGTATCTAATAGTGATAGCATAATTAAGTATCCAATTATATCCATTACTCCTCAAGACATAAAATAAAGTAAATAATCAATTACATGTTCCAATAACTAAACAACTAAACTAATCAAAAACACATGAGTTACACTCGCATGACGGATCATGCGCATCTTTTTCAGTTTTTACGTCCATCGCAGCAACGTGTCCATACGTCGGTGCATTCATATATTCTTCAACAGTAGAACCAGCATCAAGAACTAAAAATATTCGAAGTCGAAAGGGTGAGCACACATCACGGCTCAGTGAGCAAACAAAACAATGCAACAACATATGCATGCATTCAATTCATATCTTTGGTCTGGTTTTTAAGTTAGAAAGGTTTGGTGGCTGTCGCATCTCTATACACGAGTGTGTGAATCCGCCCAATGGATCAAACACCATTGCCATCCCACATGCACCCACCATGGAATAGAGATAGAGCTCAAGTGTTTGGATCAAACACCGCCAACACTTCCCCTGATGCCTTACCCATACCAACACATAAGCCCCTGCTGGCGAGGGCTTACAAATTGGGCTCGTAACTAACCAATCCTAATGCCATACAGTGTATCCAAGGTCTCACCCCAGCATCCTTCAATACGTCCATAGAGATAAAGCTAAGGCCCCCCGACAGAGTTAGAGACCACACGGTCTGAGACCAACTCCCCTGATGTCCTACGATGTAATAGTTCTGCTAAGGTAATGGCGATACAACGATGTTAATGGATAAGACTTGAGTAGAAATACAACTAGAGTCTGGTGATGAGGTTAAAAATCACCATGCCATGTCCTCCCCCTGATACTCCACTCGCATCTAACACACCAACCACACACATACATTCACATGCCTATTCCTAGCATCATTATCATTATCATCATGTTATAAAATAAATAGAATT
This sequence comes from Protea cynaroides, assembly GCA_028583415.1. Lineage (NCBI taxonomy): Eukaryota > Viridiplantae > Streptophyta > Magnoliopsida > Proteales > Proteaceae > Protea > Protea cynaroides. Next base: position 12,258,602 of record CM053268.1, on the reverse strand, counting down.
AAATATGCATGAACAGTAATAATAGAAATATTGGATGACATGTGAGATGCATATTACAAGCATACAAGCATAGAATCAATCATGGCATTGGACTTAATAAAGTAAACAGTTTATTATTATCCATTTAGTTTAGGTCTTGTTCCCTCACCTTTGATCGTTGGTTGTTCCTCTTCCAAGCTTTGTAAATCACTTTTGGACCACTTGGAATCCAAATAAATTTATGGATTCTCAGTTAGAGTTCATATTCATTAATTACAGTGTTTAAATGTCCCATCTAGAATCAATCAGACCTCCAGAAGCTCAGTGGTCACAGGTGTGGCTACACCTGTGGTCTCAGTTTCTGTGACCACAGGGTGTGTGGTCGATACTTGTGGTTGCATATCATGCAACCACACACATGCCACCACACCCTCCCTGAAAACTTTTCGAGCGCGTGTGATCGACACATGTGCCTCGTGTGGTCGACCATAGCTGCGACCACATGAGTGTTTGGTCGACTTTCATTCTCAGTCTAACCCCTTCATGATTTTATTCCTTGAACTATCACTAGGGTCCTTCCTACGATTGATCTATGGCCTAAATTTCATATTTTTCACAATTATCTACTCCAACCTACTCTTCATGGATTTCCTTTGAGTTTTCGTCTATGGGTCTCATGGTTGAGATCCTATTATGAATCAATACTTCCTCCATGATCTATTTTAGGCATTCAACTAATGGAGGGGATGTTTTCATACCTTAAACTTGCTGAAGAATCAGAGCCCTCTCTGAAATTCCTTCTCTTAGTCTTCCTCTTTAATTCTCCTTCTCTTCCTCCTCCTCTCTTTCTCTCTCTTTCAGTTTGAGTTCTAAAAGAATGAAATAAACTAAGGGATATCCTATATATAGAGGAAAACCCTCCATGTAGAGTCCTACTTTGATTAGGAAAGAACCCTCTTCAGATTAGGAAGGTTTTCTAATTTCGGAGTCAATTATACCATCGTGTGGTCGCAAGTGGGGTCGCAAGATCCGTCGATCACACATCCCAAATCTGCGACCACACTCCCAGACTCCAGTGGTCTCATTATTCTGAGGTGTGGTCGACTACACCTATTTAGGTATGCGACCATATGTCTCAATTAGATGATTTATGGTTCGAATTACATACCTAGCCTTGTGGTTTCTTCACGCACTTGGTCCGCTTGGTCCAACCATGATAAGAAGACTTAATACAAGGTGGTAAGACCGGGTTAGTATGATACGGGTCTTACAACTCCCCCCTCTTATATAAATTTTATCCTTAAAATTTACACATACCTTTCGAGTAAAAAAGGTGAGGATATTGCTTTCGCATAGCATTCTCTTCTTCCCATGTGATCTCTTCCACGTTTTGGCTCCTTCAAGTAACTTCAACATAGTAAATGTCACGATTGCGTAGACATTGAACCTTTCGGCTGGTAATTTCGATTGGTGCTACTTCGAATGTCAAATCATCAGTTAGACCCAGTGGATCTGCTGTTAGGACGTGTGTTGGATCTCAGATGTACTTCTCAGTAATGAGATATGAAATACATCATGCATATTTGACATAGATGGGGGTAGTGCTAATTGATACTCTACCTTCCCACGTTTAGCTAGAATCTCATATGACCCGACGTACCTCGGACTTAGTTTTCCTTTCTGTCCAAACCGTTTTAAGCCTCGCATAGGTGATATTTTCAGGAATACCTTATCACCTACGACGAACTCAAGGTCTTGACGTCGATTATCTGCATACCGTTTCTGACGATTCTGAGCTGTTCTAACTCTTTCCCTGATTATGTCGACTACTTTGCAAGTTTCTTCCACAAATTCAGGGCCCATAATTCTTCGCTCTCCGACTTCGTTCCAAAATAAAGGAGTTCGACACCTCCTACCATACAGTGCTTCATAGGGTGACATCTGTATAGTAGCCTGATAGTTGTTGTTATAAGCGAATTCGATCAATGGTAGCTTTTCATCCTATGATCCTTTGAAATCAATAACACAAGCTCGGAGCATGTCTTCTAGAATCTGAATAGTATGCTCCGACTGTCCGTCAGTCTGAGGGTGAAATGTCGTGCTAAACTTTAATGTAGTTCCCATAGCCTTCTATAATCCTTCCTAGAACCTTGAGGTAAAGCGTGGGTCTCTGTCGGACACAATGCTTTCAGGTACACCATGTAGTCTGACAATATTATCCACATATAGCTTAGCTAACCTCTCTAGGGTATACTGAGGTCGTATAGCTATGAAACGAGCTATCTTAATCAAACGATCCATAATCACCCAAACTACGTCAACTACTGAGGGAGTCAATGGTAACTCGGTGACGAAGTCCATAGTGATGCAGTCCCATTTCTATGCCAGTTCTGGTAGTGGCTACAACAACCCTGTAGGTTTTTGCCTTTTAGCCTTTACCCGCTGACAATTCTGGCATTGAGACACAAATTTAGCTACATCTGTTTTTATTCCTCTCCACCAATAGAGTTTCTTTAAATCATGGTACATCTTTGTGCTTCCAAGGTGTACCGAATACGCACTGGTGTGGGCTTCCTTCATGAGTCTTTGTCTAATATCCAAGTTTTCACTTTCAGGAACACATACTCTCCCTTTATTTCTTAACACCTTTTCAAGGTCCAAGGTGAATTCAGGGTTGGTCCTACCTTTTTCAAGGTCTTCTTGCACCGTTCTCAGATAAGGGTCTGATTTAATAGCTGCTTTCACTTCATCTAATAGATCAGGTACAATCTTCAATGTAGCAAACATGTTTGAGAATAGATGAATAAACCCTTGGTCAGTTGATTCATTCAGAATATCAATCACAAACTACTCTTTATCATAATTAAATACTCTTCCTGTGATACACACTACAACATTTGTACTAGCTTCTTCTTGGGATTTTGTCATAGCTTTCCTGCTTAGTGTGTCAGCAACTACATTAGCTTTTCCTAGATGATACTGGACATCGTAATCATAATCCTTCAGTAATTTCAGCCATCTTCTCTGTCTCATGTTCAACTCCTTCTGATTAAAAGATGAGTGAGCCTCTTATGATCTGATTTAATCTGAAAATTTTCTCCATATAAATAATGTCTCCATATCTTGACAGTATGTACCACCGCTGATAATTACAAGTCATGAGTGGGATAGTTCTTCTCATGTGTCTTTAGTTGTCTTGAGACATACGCAATTACTTGTTCCCCTTGCATAAGCATACATCCCAAACCTAACCGGTGTACATGGTAAATGGTTGTCCCGGAGTCGAAATGGTCAAGATGGGAGATGATATCAATCTAGCCTTCAATGTTTGGAAACCCTCCTCACATTTGTCGGTACAAACAAATTTTTCTCCTTTCTTAGTCAAATTGGTGAGAGGTACGATGATTTTAAAGTAATCTTCCACGAATCGTTGGTAATACCCGACGAAACCTAAGAAACTTCTAATTTTTGCAACATTTTTAGGTGCCTCCCATTTTACAATAGCTTCAATCTTGTTGGGATCCACTTTAATTCTTTCTACAGATCCCACATGACCAAAGAATTACACTTCTTTAACCAGAACTCATATTTCTTGAATTTAGCGTAAAGCTTTTCTTTCCTTAGTCACTGTAAAGCTGCTCTAAGATCTGTTGCATGAGTTACCTCATCCTTGGAGTATATCAATATGTCATCTATGAAAATGATACTGAGATGTCCAACATGTCATAAAACACTCGGTTCACAAGTTCCATAATAAACGCAGGGGCATTAGTCAATCCAGAAGACATGACTAAAAATTCATAATGCCCATATCTGGTTTTGAATGTTGTCTTTGGAATATCACCTTCCTTAATCTTCAGCTGATGGTATCCTGACCGAAGATCAATTTTGAAGAACACTTTGGCACCTTGCAACTGATCGAACAAGTCATCGATCCGAGGCAACTGATATCGATTCTTGATTATACATTTATTCAATTCCTGATAATCCATACACAGTCGAACGCTACCGTCCTTTTTCACGAACAATACGGGCGCTCCCCATGGTGAGATGCTTGGTTGGATAAAACCCTAATCCAGCAATTCTTGTAACCGTACTTTCAATCCTTTTAGTTCAATAGGAGCCATTCGATAGGGTGCTTTAGAAACTGGTGTGGCTCCGGGTATCAGATCTATAACGAACTTTGTCGCTCGGTCAGGTGGTAGTCCTGGTAATTCTTAGGAAATACATTCAGAAATTCACGCACAACTTCAATATCCTCCATTTCGTGGTGCTTCCTTGGTGAGGTCGACCACGGATACTAGATACCCAATTCCTCCTTTCTCGACGCATTTTCTAGACTTTAATGCAGAGAGAATGAGTTTTCATTTACGGAGAAGTTTGGTTCCCGTAAAACTAAACTCAGCTCCTTCCTTGTCTTTAAATGTCAGTTTCTTTTTCGCACATAATAGGCTTGTAGAGTGCCGAGCTAACCAATCCATTCCCAAGATAACCCCAAAGTCTGCCATCTCAAGTTGGATTAAGCTTGCATCCAAAATCTTCTCACCGATAAAAACTGGACATGGTCCATAACCTTTGTCTAGTTCCACTTCTAATCCCATAGGTGATCGTACAAGTAGTTTGCAGTCTAAAGGTCTGAGGGATAGATTTAACTTCTTTCCAAAAGACATAGATATAAAAGAATGAGTAGCTCCAGAGTCAGAGAGTACTCTGGCGGGTAAGCCATTAATAGGTATGATACCTATGATTTGATTTAATTTAGTTTACATGCTCACACAAGGTAGTACAAAATGAAAGATTCAGGTCATACTTTATCTATCTCTTGTCTATCTATCCATTGATTCTATCTATGAATCAAGTCAAAGAGTTCATTTTTGGGTTCCCCAAAGCCCCGAATAGATTGGATCGTTTCTGCCAACGAAATGAACATGGAGCCTGTTCCGAATGCTTCTTCGATCCGGAAGTTATCGCGAAGATGTCCACATCAGGCGATGCGGTAGCATCCTCAGATGAAACTGCATAAACCTTTCCTTGCTGTAGCTGCTTCCTTGGCTTAGGACACTCCCTTGAATAACGTCCTACTTGATCACAGTTGAAGCATTTAACTCTAGCACTACTTTGCTTTTGTTGAGATTGAGCTGTTGGGGTAGTCTTTGCTGCAGCATTAAAGCCTTGAGTACATTAGGGTTTGAATGTCTTGGTGTTCCCTCCGTTATATGTATTTCCATTAGGCTTTTAATGCCCCTGTTGTCACACCCCAATTCCGCACTATTCAGAATGTGTGATGAACCGCTAATAAACCAATGGTTCAACCAGGATCTCGAATAGGCTGTGTCCGTTTGCTTAAACCATACACATCCACAACCATAATCAGAGTAAATAGACAATAGCAGAAGTCTTATATATTAAATGAACTGAGAATTCTAAGAGTGATAACATAAATAAAATATCCAATTATCTTTCATTGACTAAGACATAAGTAAATAAAATAATCAATTACATTTTCTGTATAATCTAAACAAATCTAATAAAAAACACAAGAGTTGCACTCGCATGACGAATCATGCGACTCTATCATAACTTCAGCGTCCATCACCGCCGCATGTCCATACATCGGAGCATTTATATAATCTTCTACTGTGGTACCTATATCACCAACTAAAAATATTCAACGTCGAAAGGGTGAGCACACATCACGGCTCAGTGAGCAAACAAAACAATGCAACAAAACATATGCATGCATTCAATTCATATCTTTGGTCTGGTTCATAAGTTTGGAATGTGCTATAGAAAGGATAGGTGGTCGCTGCACCTCTATACACGAATGTGTGGAACCGCCCAATGGATCAAACACCATTGCCGTCCCCACATGCACTCACCATGGAATAGAGATAGAGCTAAAGTGCTTAGGACCGCACTGCATCACACTTCCTCTGATGCTCTACCCACACCAACACACAAGCCCCTGTTAGCGAGGGCTTGCAAACTGGGCTCGCAACTAACCAATTCTAATGTCAAACAGTGTATCCAAGGCCTCACCCCAACATCCCTCAATACGTCGATAGAGATAGAGCTAAGGCCCCGCGGCAGAGTCAGAGACTACACGGTCTAAGACCACCTCCCCTGATGCCCTACGACGTAACAGTTCTACTAAGGTAATGGCGATACTAGGATGCTAGTGGACAAGACTTGGGTAGAGACAGAGTAAGATTCTGGTGACCAGGATGAACCACAGTGTCACGTCCTCCCCCTGATGCCCTTCTCGCGTCAAGTACACTAACCACACACATACAATCACATGCCTATTCCTAGCATCATCATCAACATTATATTATAAATAAACAGAATTAAATATGCATGAACAGTAATAACAGGAATAGTGGATGACATGTGATATGCACATTACAATCATACAATCATAGAATCATATAAGGTATTAGACTCAATAAACGAAAACAGTTTATTATTAGTCAATTAGTTTAAGTCTTGTTTCCTCACCTTTGATTGAGCGTAGATCTCCGTTCAAGCTTTATGAATCACTTTTAAATCACTAGAAAGACCTAACAAGTCGATAGATTTTAATTAGAAATAATTCTAATAAATTTAGACTAACTGTAATTGTAGGGTTGCAGGTAGGGTAGCACCTAGGGTAGCAGTTTTCTACGATCCTAGGGTGTAGGGTCGGACGTGGGGTCGGATACCATTCGACCTTACGTGCGACCACACCCTCCCTAGGACTTTCCGAGGGCATGTGATCGATCATGTGGTCTCGTAGGTCCATTCTAAGATTTTTCTATGGCTCATAACTATGATTTTTACACACTTTCCATTGCCTATGATGATTACTTCCATGGATTCCTTTGGAACTCGTCCATGGATAGATGATTTGGATTTCTCTTATTCCTAACTTCTTCATAATCTATTCTAGGCTCTTAATTTATGAAGGGAATTAGGTTCATACCTGAGGTTGGCTGAGATTCAGAGGTTTCTCTGAACTTCCTCCTCTTCCTTAGTCTTTTCTTTAATTTTCCTTCTCTTTCTCTTTCTCTCACTTTCAATTAGGGTTCTAAAAGGAGTGAAAGGGGCTAAGGGACGTCCTATTTATAGAGAAAAATCCTCCAAAATAAGTCCCACGAGTTTAGGAAAGAACCCCTTTTGAATTAGGAAAGTTTCCTAATTTAGGGTTTCTGTCTGTCATCATAGGGTCGGACATAGGGTCACAAAATCCGTCGACCCTACATTTTTCTAGTCATGCGACCCTACGACTAGAAAGTCATGGGTTGGACTTCTGTTGAGTTGGGGTCGACCATATCTGTTTAGGCATGCGACCCTACCCACACATTTACTGCTTTTGGGTTAGACTCATACCTGGTCTTGTGATTTTCTTCACGCACTTTGTCCACTTGGCTCGACCAAGATAGGTAGACCTAGTACAAGGTGGTAAGATCGTTTAGTTCGATACGGGTCTTACAACTCCCCCCCTCTTATTAAAAATTTTGTCCTCGAAATTTGTACATACCTTCCGAGTAAAAAAGGTGAGGATATTGCTTCCGCATAGCATTCTCTTCTTCCCATGTGATCTCTTCTATATGTCTGTTCCTCCAGGTGACTTTAACATAGTATATGTCATGGTTGCGTAGACGTTGAACCTATCAACTAGTGATTTCAGTTGGTGCTACTTCGAATGTCAAATCATCAGTTAGATCTGGTAGATCCACAGTCAAAACGTACGTTGGATCTCTGACGTACTTCTTTAACAATGAGACATGAAATACATCATGCACATTTGACATAGATGGTGGTAGTGCTAACTGATAAGCCACCTTTCCACGTTTGGCTAAAATCTCATATGGCCCAACATATCTCGAACTTAGCTTCCCTTTCTATCCGAATCATTTTAAACCCCGCATAGGTGATACCTTCAGGAATACCTTATCACCTACAATAAATTCAAGGTCTCTGCGTCGAGTATCTGCATACTGTTTCTGACGATTTTGAGTTGTTCTAACTCTTTCCTTGATAATGTCGACTACTTGACAAGTCTCTTCAATAAATTTTGGTCCAACGATGCTATATTCACCAACTTCATTCCAAAACAAAGGAGTTCGGCACTTCCTTCCATACAGTGCTTCATAGGGTGACATCTATATAGTAGCCTAATAGCTGTTGTTATAGGCGAACTCGATCAATGGTAATTTCTTATCCCATGATCCTTTAAAATCAATAACAGAAGCTCGAAACATGTCTTCTAAAATTTGAATGGTACACTCCGACTGTCCGTCTGTCTGAGGATGGAATGCAGTACTGAACTTCAACGTTGTACCCATAGCCTTTTGCAATCCTTCCCAAAACTTTGACGTAAAGCGTGGGTCTCTATCAGACACAATGCTTTGAGGTACACCATGTAATCTGATAATGTTATCCACATATAGCTTGGCTAACCTCTCCAGGGTATACTGTGGTCGTATTGCTATAAAGCGAGCTCTCTTAGTCAGACGAACTACAATCACCCAGACCACGTCAACTACTCGAGGAGTCAATGGTAACCCAGTGACGAAGTCCATAGTGTTGCAGTCCCATTTCCATGCTGGTTCTGATAGCGGCTGCAATAGTCCTGCAGGACTTTGTCGTTCAGCCTTCACCCTCTGACAATTTAGGCATTGAGACATGAACTTAGTTACATCTGCTTTCATTCCTCTCCACCAATATAATTTCTTCAAATCATGATACATCTTTGTACTTCCAGGATGTACCGAATAGGCGCTGGTATGATCTTCTTTCATTAGTCAGTGTCTAATGTCCAAATTTTCTGTTTCAGGAATACATATTCTTCCTTTGTACTTCAGTACCTTTTCATCATCTAAGGTGGACTCAGGAATAGTCCTACCTTTTTCAATGTCTTCTTGTACCGTTCTCAGATAAGGGTCTGATTTAATAGCTCTTTCACTTCATCAATTATATTAGGTACAATCTTCAACGTTACGAACATATTTAAAAATTGATGAATAAACCCTTGGTTGGTTGATTCACCCGGTGCATCTATCATGAACTGCTCATTACCATAATTGAACACTTTTTCTGTAGTACACATTGTTGCAGTTGTGTTAACCTCTCCTTGAGATTTTATCATTGCTTTTCTGCTTAGCACATCAGCAACTACATTAGCCTTTCGTAGATGATACTGGATATCACAATCATAATCCTTCAATAATTCCAGCCATCTTCTTTCTCATGTTCAACTCCTTCTGATTAAAAAGATAAGTGAGACTCTTATGATCTGATTTAATATGAAATTTCTCTCCGTACAAGTAATGTCTCCATATATTGACAGTATGTACTACTGCTGCTAATTCCAAGTCATGAGTGAGATAGTTCTTCTCATGTGTCTTCAGTTGTCTTGAAGCATACACAATTACTTATTCTCCTTGCATAAGTACACATTCTAAACCCAATCCCGACGCATCAGTGTACAAGATAAATGGCTGTCCTGGAATAGGAATAGTCACGATCGGAGCAGATATCAATCTAGCCTTCAATGTTTGAAAACTTTTCTCACATTTATCAGTCCAAACAAACTTTTCTCCTTTCTTAGTCAAACTGGTGAGAGGTATGGCAATTCTGGAATAGTCTTCGACGAATCGTCGATAATACCCAACTAGACCTAGGAAACTTCTAATTTCTACAACGCTCTTTGGTGCTTCCCACTTCACAATGGCTTCAATTTTGCTAGGATCTACTTTAATTCCTTCAGCAGATACAACATGGCCTAAGAAAGCGACCTCATTTAACCAAAACTCACACTTTGTAAATTTGGCGTAAAGCTTCTCTTTCCTTAATCGCTGCAGAGTGGCTCTTAGATTCATGACATGAGTTTCCTTATCCTTGGAGTAGACCAATATATCATCAATAAACACAATGACCGACATATCTAACATATCATGGAATACTTGATTCATGAGTTCCATAAAAGTTACGGGTGCGTTAGTCAATCCAAAAGACATGACTAAAAATTCATAATGTCCATATCTTGTTCTGAATGCTGTCTTTGGAATATCACCGTCCTTAATCTTCAACTGATGGTATCCTGACCGAAGATCGTTCTTGGAGAACACCTTGGCACCTTGCAACTGATCGGACAAGTCATCGATCCGAGACAACGGATCTAATGGTTTGCCTGTGAATTCCTTCAGATTCAACTTCAGGAAATGCTCGATCAGTCTAGAGTGATCAAGCTGCCTACGGGTTACTCAAGATCCCAGAGTGGGACATTATGAGAGGATCTCCAATTGACCAGGATGTCCTCTACTGCATTTGCGCAGTGGCAGCCCGTCTCGCCTACCTTACATTATCATGAGGACGATGATCCGTGCTATGCCCGCCTGGTCGGCTAGGGCAACCCCGCCCTACTGGACGTCCGATCACTACACCGCTCACCGCCTAGGCATTGATTTAGTAAATAGAGGATTCGGAGAAGACCCTCCTCACCGGTTCCGGATTGGGAGGCCATCGTAGGATGGGTATGCGAGGATGCCCAGTCGGTGATGAAGAAACGCTCCGGTGTGTCCTCGTACTCGAAAGTAGAGATAGCAGACGCGCGGGGCAAAGGCGGCGGCAGCAGAGCAAGGGTCCATGAGGGTGATGCCGGGGATGAGGATCGCATGTATATGGATGTAGACGTTATACCTCCTCCATCACCTCCACATTCTCACGGAGCTGGTCCATCTCGGGCTCCTTCCACACATGGCTAGTCCTTCACACCCATCATCCGATGATATGATGGGATTCTGAGATCGAGAGAGCCGGTGCATGGACTTGAGAGTGGGAGAGCTTAGATGCTCCCACGACGAATAGGAAAAGTGGGTGAGCTTCAGATGCTCTCGGCAGTGTACCGATCACGGATGGCCGAGTTGACGGTTAGTCTCGGGACAACCCACCGTAGCCCTGGTTGACTAGAGTGTATCCGAGGACTATGACAGACGCGAGGCACCCCTCCCCTACACCCCCGCCCAGATGTAAATTTCTTTTTTTTCTTTGTACTACGAGTAATTGTCGGTTATTGACACTCACTTTGGATATGTATAAATTTTTTTTTATTTGATGAATATAAAATTATTTCTTTTTTTTATATATTGGTGGCTAAAGGGGGGTTCACCTCACATCCACAACCATAATCGGTAAATAAGCAATAGCGGGGTCTTATATATTAAATGACTAAGCATTCTAAAACATAAGTAAATAAAATAGTCAATTACATTTTCTATATAATCTAATCAAATCTAATAAAAACGCGCCCCATGAGAATCATGCGACTCCATCATAACGTCCAGGGCTGCAGAATCTTCTCGGATACCGCAACATCAACTAAAAATATTTGGCGCGCACAACTGAGCAAACAAACAATGCAACAAAACATATGCATGCATTTCAATTCATATTTTGGGTTCATAAGTTTACAATGTGAGGCAGGGTCAAACACCATTACCGCCCCTACATGCACCCACCAGGGTGGGGTGGGGTTGTGTTGGCCCACCACACTTCCCCGATGCTTACCCAAGGGCCACAACTAACCAATCCTAAGCCAAGGCCCACCCCGCTAAGGCCCCCCCGAGTCGAGACTATACGGTCCGGACCACCTCCCCGATGCCCTACGACGTAGTTCGCTAAGGTAATGGCGATACGACGATGCTAATGGACAAGACTTGAATAGAAATAGGCTAGAGTCGGTGACAGGATGAACCACGGTCACGTCCTCCTCGATGCCCCACCGCATCAAGTACACTAACCACACACATACAATCACATGCCTATTCCAGCATCATCATCAACACATATTATAAATAAACAGAATTAAATATGCATGAACAGTAATAACAAGAATAGTGGATGACATGTGATATACACATTACAATCATACAATCATAGAATCATACATGGTATTGGACTCAATAAACAAAAATAGTTTATTATTAGTCAATTAGTTTATGTCTTGTTCCCTCACCTTTGATTGAGCGTAGATCCCGTTCAAGCTTTATGAATCACTTTTAAATCACTAGAAAGACCTAACAAGTCGATAAATTTTAATTAGAATTAATTCCAATAAATTTAGACTAACTGAAATCGTAGGGTCGTAGGTAGGGTAGTACCTAGGGTAGCAGTTTTCTGTGACCCTAGGGTGTAAGGTCGGATACCATTCGACCCTACGTGCAACCACACCCTCCCTGGGACTTCCCGAGGTCATGTGATCGATCCTATGGTCTCGTAGGTCCATTCTAAGATTGTTCTATGGCTCATAACTATAATTTTTACACACTTTTCATTTCCTATGATGATTACTTCCATGGATTCCTTTGGAACTCGTCCACGGATGGATGATTCGGGTTTCTCTTAGTCCTAACTTCTTCATAATCTATTCTAGGCTCTTAATTTATGAAGGGAATTAGGTTCATACCTGAGGTTGGCTGAGATTCAGAGGTTTCTCTGAACTTCCTCCTCTTCCTTAATCTTTTCTTCAATTTTCCTTCTCTTCTTCTTCTCCTTCTCTTTCTCTTTCTCTCACTTTCAATTAGGGTTCTAAAAGGAGTGAAAGAGGCTAAGCGATGTCCTATTTATAGAGGAAAATCCTTCATAATACGTCCCATCGAGTTTAGGAAAGAACCTCTTTTGAATCAGGAAAGTTTCCTAATTTACGGTTTCTGTCTATCATCGTAGGGTCCGTAGGATCGTAGAATCCGTCGACCCTACGTTTTTCTAGTCATGTGACCCTACTACTAGAAAGTCATGGGTTGGACTTCTGTTGAGGTGGGGTCGATCCTACCTGTTTAGGCATTCGACCCTACCCTTACATTTACTATTTTTGGGTTATACTCATACCTGGTCTTGTGTTTTTCTTCACGCACTTAGTCAACTTGGCTCGACCAAGATAGGTAGACCTGGTACAAGGTGATAGGACCGGTTAGTTCGATATGGGTCTTACACCTGTTCTGAACAAGGTAGCTTTACCTCTGGCTCGATTTCAGTACTCGAGCAATCTGTACTGCTTTATTATATATCTTCTTTTTCAATCCCAATACATGCTCATGGATACTTCCCCTAAGTCCCATGACAAACATTCGGGTTTTGGTATTTTCCCTGCATACTAGGGAGGGAGAAGAATAGTAGTTCTTCTTTTTTTTTTTTTGTGGGTGTGTGAAATTTTCTTTTTTTCGTGTGGGAAAGAAAAATTTTTGCTTTTCATATGCCCCATATAAATAGGCCGGTTGGATAACTTTTAGTTGATAATTTCCATAAATGTGGTTATACCTCCCCCCCCGACCGTGAGCTGGCCACAAAGGATCTAATGGTTTGCCGTGAATTCCTTGCGGTGCTATAGGGTTTTGTACTTGGCCTTATACCCGCCTTGCGGTGCTTTAGGGTTTTGTACTTGGCCTTATACTGCTGGTGTTTGCAGTACTTGAGATACAGTATTGCTACCACCAGGTGCCGTAATGGCTTGTCCTGCAGGTAGAGATGTTGTGTTTGCAACTAGAAAAGCAATTCCCATAACAGCGTGCATGTTGCCTTGCATTTGTTGTATGCTTCATTTGCTGTGCCAAATTCATCACTGCAGTAGCCAAATCCGTAGGTGGTGCAAGTAAGTTGGTTGGGTTGGCTTGGGTGTGTACATTCTGAGGCACAACAAATTGAGTTCCAATATTTTCTTCCTGTCCTTGCTGACCTTCATTGTCATTGGTCTCCATAGGTGGTGGAGATGGGTTGACATTCTGTCTCCTTCTACTTACTCTATGGCCAGCCATTTCCTATTTTCGACGATGGTAGTGTCTGAAAATCAAGGAAACATATAAGGCAAGCATAATATATATTAATCTCATGTTAATTTCCAAATAAACAAGGCAAGTTTCAATTTTTAAAGTCATTCAGTCAAAGCAGGGCATTTTCATCGTGGGGTCGATCGTGGGGTCGCACTATATGAAACCACAAGGTTGCGGCCACATGAACCCTGTCAGCTCACCGAGAGCCTATGGTCGATCGTGGGGTCACATTTTTGGTCGAATTCTATGACCACACGACACCAAATCAGGTTTTTTACAATCTGATTTCGAGCCATTTTCTTATTTTAACTTTTGTCATCTACTATTCACAACTCAACTCGCCACCACTAAGTTGCTACAGTGTCAACCATATGAATTTGGTGATTCTTTCATTAATCTACGACCTACATTTCGTTCCTCCAAGTATGTTCCCTACTCTTTCTCCTTTTTGAGCTTTTATACCTAGGTTATGCGCCATTTATAGGGTTTTCTTCAAATTAATATTTTTCTGATCGTAAAAATTTGATTTTTATTGGGGTTATTGCTATTGGCCACCCAATGGATGAAAGCCCTCAAGAAAATTCGAGTTCCATCGGTTAGTTTAATAGAAACTTGAAAATTCCTATTTTTGACCTAAATTTTGGGGTTTTTCCCCAATTGTCAAAATTTCTTCAAATTCGACCTACCTAGTTTAAATTTCCGATTTTATGAGCCTTACAGGATGGTTTGGGACCTATGTAAGTCCTCCTGCCCAAATGTTTGGGTGAAAAGTGAGGCTTTTGGCCAATCACACCGTCATAATGCCAAAATTTTGAATTTTTACTATATTTGATATGTTGCTTGTTGGTCTATGCCCTTGGAGACAATATGGCTCGCTCAAAAGTCCCCAGAGTTCACGACCCCCATCGCTTCAGGTCCATTGAAACAGAGGCACAGTATCCCTGGTACAAGCGCAAGAAGTTGAAAGGGGGTCGTTGTGTCAACTTGGTCAGCCTAGCCCTATTTGATGTGGAGGGAGCATTTGGTGATATGGGCTGGCTCCTTGGGATTCTGTATGAGAGTTGCACCTGCCCTGAGTTGGTGAAATAGTTTTACTGTAATTTATAGGTGGAGGTGTCCCAAAGGATATAAATAAGGGCAGAGAGCTTAGGATCACCAGTTTTTTTAAACGGGTAGAGGTCTCATTTAACTGCCAGGAGTTGTGTAAGACCCACACTCCATGAACCCGATCTAAACCCAATCTAAACCTTGTTTCATGTCGTAACAGGTCTTCCAATCATCACTGGACCAGACAGGACGGGCGGATGACAACCGGGTATGAAATTGGACCAATCGAACCAATTCAAGTATGAAAAACTTCATACCGGTCGATGGTACCAGTCTATGGTATCGATCGACGGTCGATCGGTATGGCCTGTGCAGCATGGATCCAGAAACGGATCTCTGTGGGTCCCACTTTCCAAATTTCAAACCGAAGGACTTTTCTAATGTTAGGAGGCTTCTTAAACCTAATCCAAGCCTATATAAGGACCCTTAAACCTCCTAAAACCTCTTTCAATGATTCTCACAAACCCTAGAGATGATAAAGAGGCTGAAGAAGGAGAAAAAGCTAGGAAGGAGAGGAAAGAGCCACCATTACCATTGGACAAAGAACACATTACCCCGAGTCAACGGTAAGTGCTTAAACCTTCCTCTACAATAAGTATTCTAGGATGGTTAGTTATAATTGGATCAATACCATACAAAGCAAGGTATTGATCTAAACCCGGTTTGTCGTCAAACCCTAATCTAGTCGGTAAACCCTAGATTCAAGTTCTAGGTTGAAGATCATCGAAACTAGGACTTAAATGGAGTTGGAAACAACTCTAACTCAGTGCTCAGACCTAGAATGAATAGGAAAAACCCTAGGATCAATAGGGGGTGACCGACGGAAGGCGAGAACCAAGCGTATGGTCTTCCAGAGACATACCAGTCGACCATACCGGTCGCACCATATGCGACCGCTACTGCGACCGGTACCTCTCGGGGACTAGTCTGTGGGGACCGGTCGACCATACCGGTCACACTTTTCCCCACAGTGATGCGACCGGTACCTATGACCGGTCTGCTCTGTGAAGAGTGTTTTTGACCCAGTTGGTTTTTCGACCAACGTAAACCTAAGGAAAAACTATTCTAATTAAACCTAACATTGTGTAGGACCTTGTGATAGCACGTTTGGACCTTGTGACGCGGAGCGAACTATCAACCAAGTGTCAGGTAAGGGAATAGGACCTAGACCCTAATAATTTAATAACAGTAAACCGTTGTTAATAATTATGGTTCTGTGGATTGATGTTTGTGCATTCTCGCATGTCATCCTTTACTTTCAGTTATTATTATTGTTCATGCATACTTGCTATGCAAAGGTACAAAGGTTTTCTCGATGATCTGTTCGATCAGTTGTAGGGTGCAAAGGTTTTCTCAAAGATTGATCTTAGATCAGGGTATCAACAATTGAAGATCAAGGCCATAGATATTTCGAAGACTGCTTTTAGGACAAGGTATGGGCATTATGAGTTCCTTGTAATGTCATTCGGGTTGACTAACGCTCCAGTGTCGTTCATGGAACTGATGAACCAAGTGTTTCATGACATGTTGGACACTTCGATCATCGTATTCATTGACGACATATTGGTCTACTCACAAGACAGGGAGACTCATGCAACACATTTGAGAGCAGCCCTACAACGGCTGAGAAGAGGGAAGCTTTACGCCAAGTTCAAGAAGTATGAATTTTGGCTGAAAGAAGTATCCTTCTTGGGTCACATAGTATCTACAGACGGTATCAAGGTAGATCCAAGCAAGATCGCAGCTATAGTAGGATGGGATGCACCAAAATCAGTTGCGGAGATTCGTAGTTTCCTTGGATTGGCTGGTTACTATAGAATATTTGTGGAAGACTACTCAAGGATCACCGTTCCACTTACCAGACTAACCAAGAAAGGGGAAAAGTTCATATGGACGGATGAGTGTGAGAAGTGCTTTCAGACTTTGAAGTCAAGACTAGTCTCTGCACCTATCTTGACCATCCCAGCACCAAGCTTGCCGTTCACCTTATATACGGATGCCTCAGGGTTAGGTCTTGGATGTGTGTTAATGCAAGGAGAACAAGTGATTGCCTACGCATCAAGACAGTTGAAAGAGCATGAGAAGAACTATCCTACGCATGATCTGGAGTTAGCAGTGGTCATTCACGCAATCAAGACTTGGAGGCACTACCTTTAAGGTGAAAAGTTTCAGATTAAATCGGATCACAAGAGCTTAACTTACCTTTTCACTCAGAAGGACCTGAATATGAGACAGAGGAGATGGCTGGAACTATTAAAAGATTATGATTGTGACATCCAGTACCATCCGGGTAAGGAAAATGTTGTAGCCGATGCCTTAAGCAGAAAGTGGGCATTAAAACCTGAGCCGGGACCTAGTACAAATGCTACATTGTGTGTTGTAGCCTCAAGCTCAATAGAGAATGATGAAGAGTATATATTAGAAACTGCAGGAGATCCAGTGGAACAGGGCTTAATTCATAAGTTCACGTTGATGTTCGCAGCCTTGAAGATCTCATCGGATCTAATAGATGAGGTCAAAGTAGCAATCCTATAGGATCCACACCTCAAGACTGTGCAAGAAGATCTAGAGAAGGGTAAAAGCAATCCTGACTTTACCTTGGATTCAGACAAGGTACTCAGGTATCGTGGACGATTATGTATACCTGAGAGTGAGAACTAAAATATCAGAGATCGAGTTATGACAAAAGTTCATTACACCCCATATTCGGTACATCCAGGAAGGACCAAGATGTACCATGATTTAAGAAGATTATATTGGTGGACGGGTATGAAAGTGGATGTAGCTCGGTTCGTATTCCAATGTCTGAATTGCTAGCAAGTTAAAGCTGAAAGGCAGAGACCCGTAGGTTTGCTACAACCACTATCGGAGCCAGCATGGAAGTGGGATTGTATCACAATAGATTTCGTCACTGGCCTACCCTTGACACCAAGGTCAGTGGATGTAGTATGGGTTATAGTCCATCGACTTACCAAGACAGCTCAATTCATCGCTATCAGACCTCAATATACCATGGAGAAGCTGGCCAAGCTATATGTGGATAATATAGTCAGACTTCATGGCGTCCCAGAAAGTATAGTATCTGATAGAGATCCCCGTTTTACATCAAAGTTCTGGGAACGATTACAGAAAGCCATGGGAACCAAGTTAAACTTTAGTACAGCTTTTCATCCTCAGACAAACGGGTAGTTAGAAAGAACTATTCAAATCTTAGAAGATATGCTCAGAGCATGTGCTCTAGATTTCAAAGGAGCTTAGGACGAGAAGCTATCGCTCCTCGAGTCTGCTTATAATAACAGTTACCAGGCTACGATCCAGATGGCTCCATATGAGGCACTCTATGGGAAGAAATGCCGTATACCTTTGTTATGGAATGAAGTGGGAGAGAGAAGGATTGTAGGACCGGAGTTCATCGAAGAAACTTGTCGAGTGATTGATCAAAACAAGGAAAGATTGAAGACAGCTCAAGTTCAACAAAAGCACTATGCAGATAACCGACATCGAGATCTAGAGTTTACAGTGGGTGATAAAATATTCTTGAAAATATCACATGTGCGAGGTATGAAACGGTTTGGTAAGAAGGGGAAGCTATGCCCCAGGTATATGGGACCATACAAGATTTTGACCAGACGTGGTAATGTGGCATATCAACTGGCTCTACCACCATCCATGTCAAGCGTTCATGATGTGTTCCATGTTTCTTTATTGAAGAAATACGTCAGGGATCCATCGCACATCTTGACAGCAGACCCACCAGACTTGACAGAGGACTTGACGTTTGAAGTTGTACCTATGATGCTCACAAGACAAAAAGTACAACATCTCCGAAGCAAGGATATCCATTATGTGAAAGTGCATTGGAAAAGCCAAGATGTGGAAAAAATTAATTGGGAGGAAGAGAATGCAATGAGAAAGGAATACCCCAACCTTTTCGACGACCAAGGTACATTAAAATTTCGAGGTCGAAATTTATTTTAAGGGTGGGGGAGTTGTGAAACCTACATGCAAATTTCGAGGATAAATTTTCTTTTAAGGGTGGGGGAGTTGTAAGACCTGCACTCCATGAACCCGATCTAAACCTGATCTAAACCTTGTTTCATGTCGTAACAGGTCTTCCAATCATCACTGGACCAGACGGGACGAGCGGATGACAACCAGGTATGAAATTGGACCAATCGGACCAATTCAAGTATGAAAAACTTTATACCGGTCGATGGTACCGGTCTATGGTACCGGTCGATGGTCGACCGGTATGGCCTGCGCAGCATGGATCCAGAAACGGATCTCTGCGGGTCCCACTTTCAAAATTTCAAACCGAAGGACTTTTCTAATGTTAGGAGGCTTCCTAAACCTAATCCTAGCCTATATAAGGACCCTTAAACCTCCTAAAACCTCTTCCATTGATTCTCACAAACCTTAGAGAGGATAAATAGACTGAAGAAGGAGATGAAGCTAGGAAGGAGAGGAAAGAGCTGCCATTACCGTTGGACGAAGAACACATTACCCCGAGTCAATGGTAAGTGCTTAAACCTTCCTCTACAATAAGTATTCTAGGATGGTTAGTTATAATTGGATCAATACCATGCAAAGCAAGGTATTGATCTAAACCATGTTTGCCGTCAAACCCTAATCTAGTCGGTAAACCCTAGATTCAAGTTCTAGGTTGAAGACCATCGAAACTAGGACTTGAATGGAGTTGAAAACAACTCTAACTCAGTGCTCAGACCTAGAATGAATAGGAAAAACCGTAGGATCAATAGGCGGTGACCGACGGAAGGTGAGAACCAAGTGTATGGTCTTCCAGAGACATACCGGTCGAACCATATGCGATCGGTACTGCGACCGGTACCTCCCAGGGACTGGTCTGTGGGGACCGGTCGACCATACTGGTCACACTTTTCCCCACAGTACTGCGACCGGTACCTGTGACCGGTCTGCTCTGTGAAGAGTGTTTTTAACCCAGTTGGTTTTCCGACCAACGTAAACCTAAGGAAAAACTATTCTAATTAAACCTAACATTGTGTAGGACCTTGTGATAGCACGTTTGGACCTTGTGACGCGGAGCGAACTATCAACCAAGCGTTAGGTAAGGGAATCGGACCTAAACCCTAATAATTTAATAACAATAAACCGTTGTTAATAATTATGATTATGTGGATTGATGTTTGTGTATTCTCGCATGTCATCCTTTACTTTCAGTTATTATTATTGTTCATGCATACTTGCTATGCTAGGTTGTGACTGTTAGGAATGTAATTGTTTTCATTGGTGTGTGGAATGGGAAGGACTGGAGGTCTGGGATCATTCCTCACACTAGCACCTTTCGTATCATTTTGTCTTAGCATGCTTGCTGCGGGTAGGGTATCCGGGGGAGGGAGTGGCACTGTGGTCTCCGGCCTGGCCACTAGACTTTAGCTTTATCTCTATGCCGTAGGGAGCTGTGCTGGGACAGGGCCTACTGTGATGACATATAGGATTAGTTAGTTGTGAGCCCAGTTTGCAAGCCCTCGCCAATAGGGGCTTACATGTTGGTATGTATAGAGTATCAGGGGAGGTGTTGGCGGTGTTTGATCCGGATGCCTTAGCTCTATCTCTATTCCATGGTGGGTGCATGTGGGACGACAGTGGTGTTTGATCCATTAGGCGGCTTCACACACTTGTGTATAGAGGTGCGGTGGCCGCCAATCCTTTCTATAGCACATTGCATACTTAAAACCAGACCATGATGTGAATGTTACTCATGCATATGTTTGTTGCATTGTCTGATTGTCTTACTGAGCTAAGTTGTGAGCTCACCCTTGTGTACACATTATTCTTAGATGTTGATGCAGGTTATACTATGGAGGACTATATGGATGCCCCAGCGTATGGAGGTGTTGCTGCTTTAGAAGTGCAAGCAGGAGAGGACGAGCATGACGCTTCATGCGAGTGCCCTTTCTGCGTGTACCTCTAGGAGTTGATTTAATTTATTTTAATTATTTTTTGTTGAAGATACAATTGATTTAAAGATATTTACTTAAGTTTCGGTATTTGAATAATTGAATATTTATTTAAATTTATCAATAGATCACTCAGTTCATTTTATTTAAAACTTCTACTGTATTTTATTATATTCTGATTATGGTTATGTGCAATGGTTTGTATGAGTGGACACGGTCTTATTGAGATCCTGGTGTGAACCATTGGTTCAGTGACGGTTCACTCACACTTCTGGTTCAGCCAGAATTGGGGTGTGACAAGTTGGTTGATATCCTAGGTATCTCAAATGACGGTCCCTTGGTATACTGTGCACCCAAGGAACCCCAGTTCCTATCAGTGCGAATGCATAGAAATAGATAACCAGATTAATTGGGACGGTCACTGGCAGATGAAGGCAATTAACCTACGTCCAGAGCCCCAAGTATATTGCATGATCATTCAGCACAACCTAATTCCCCAGAGTGGACACTATGAGAAGGTTTCACAGTTAACCCAGTACCTTCTGTATTGCATCTGCACTAGGCAACCTACCTGCCTTCCTTATATCATTATCAAGACCATGCATCGTGCCACGACGCCTGGTCTGGTGGGTAACCTACCCTATGGGCGTTTGATCACTACTCTGCTCACTCGCTTACAGATAGACTTGGTCGATGAGAGGATTCATGAGGACACTTTTTCAACTGACATTGATTGGGAGGTCATCTGCAGGATGGGGATGCGAGATGTGCAGGTCAGTGATGAGGAGAGAAACACTATGGTACGTCCCTTTATTCAAGTAGAGGCAGTAGATGCAGAGGCGGTAGCAGCAGCAGATGTGGAGGCAGCAACAGCAGCAGTAGCAAAGGCCCACGAGAGTAATGATGAGGAGGAGGATGATCGGATGTACATGGATGTGGATGCCATCCCTCCTCCATCACCACAGCATTCCACTGGAGCTGTCCCTTCTCAGGCTCCTTCTCACTCGGCTGGTCCTTCATGCCCACCACCAGATGACTTGATGGGACTGCTACGTGAGATTTGGGAGGCTCAGCGTACCATGGATCAGAGGGTAGCGGATCTGGCAACTAGTCTCCAGTTGACCTAGACTCAAGTAGCCTGGCTTGCGAGAGTTTATGCTTAGGACTATGATAGAGATCGTGAGGCACCTCCTCTTCCAGCACCCCCAGCTCCATGATATCATTTATTTTTTTTATTTTTTTTTTCTTTTTATTTTACAAAGTAATTGGCCAGATTTGAGGACCGTACTCTGATTCGGATGTATCTTTTTCTTATTCTCTTTTAGATATATATATATATATATATACATATATTATCTAAGCTAAGCTAAGCCGGTGGATCAGAGAATACATCTCCAGTTCTGGTTATCGGGAAAGAGTAGTTGAAGAAGCCAGAAGTACTTTCAAGTGATTTCAAGTGATCTCTGTCTCTTGTTGAAAGGTCATTTGCTCTTTCATTACTAAGCAAGCAAGTCAAGCCAAGCGGGAAGTACTGTCTGTCTATTAGCTGTCCTTCTGTCCGTTCGAGTAGGTTCCAGAGTTGAGTGACTGACTCTCGGGTGATAGGCCATATATATATATATATAATTGGTTTCCCATTTACATATGTGCATTATTCTCTTTCTTAGTTTATGTCTCATACATCAAGGTGCTTATGGTGTGTTCTTATTACAGCTTTTAATTTATCCTAACTCAGTTCATGACCCTTGTGGTAGTATTTCGGTTTAATAGAGCAGAGCCTGAGAGCTCTGATACTAAGCTATCACACCCTAATTCTGAACCAACAAGAATGGTGTGATGAACCATCCATAGACCAATGGTTCAACCAGGATCTCGTATAGGCCGTGCCCATTCGATTAAACCAGATCGTTCCACAAGTAAAATCAGAGTAAATAAATAATAGCTAAAGTCTTTAATACTAATGAACTGAGTATCTAACAGTGATAGCATAATTAAGTATCCAATTATCTCCATTACTCCTCAAGACACAAAATAAAGTAAATAATCAATTACATGATCCAATAACTAAACAACTAAGTGAATAAAAAACACATGAGTTGCACTCGCACCACGGATCATGCGCAACTTCTTCAGTTTCTACGTCCATTGCAGCAACGTGTCCATACACCAGTGCATTCATATATTCTTCAACAGTAGGACCTGCATCAAGAACTAAAAATGTTCGATGTCGAAAGGGTGAGCACACATCACAGCTCAATGAACAAATAAAACAATGGAACAAATATATGCATGCATTCAATTCATATCTTTGGTCTAGTTTTTAAGTTTGCAATGTGCTATAAAAAGGTCTGGTGGCCGCTGGACCTCTATACAAGAGTGTGTGAATTCGCCCAATGGATCAAACACCATTGCCATCCCACATGCACCCACCATGGAATAGTGATAGAGCTCAAGTGTCCGGATCAAACACCGCCAACACTTCCCCTGATGCCCTACCCATACCAATACGTAAGCCCGTGCTGGCGAGGGCTTACAAACTGGGCTCGTAACTAACCAATCCTAATGCCATACAGTGTATCCAAGGCCTCACCCTAGCATCCCTCAATATGTCCATAGAGATAGAGCTAAGGCCCCCCGACAGAGTTAGAGACCACATAGTCTAAGACCACCTCCCCTGATGCCCTACGATGTAATAGTTCTACTAAGGTAATGGCGATACGATGATGTTAGTGGGCAAGACTTGAGTAGAGATACAATTAGAATCTGGTGATGAGGTCAAAGACCACCATGCCATGTCCTCCTCCTGATGCTCCACTCGCATCCAACATACCAACCACACACATACATTCACATGCCTATTCCTAGCATCATTATCATCATCATCATGTTATAAAATAAATAGAATTAAATATGCATGAACAGTAATAATAGAAATATTGGATGACATGTGAGATGCATATTACAAGCATACAAGCATAGAATCAATCATGGCATTGGACTCAATAAAGTAAATAGTTTATTATTATCCATTTAGTTTAGGTCTTGTTCCCTCACCTCTAATCATTGGTTGTTCCTCTTCCAAGCTTTGTAAATCACTTTTGGACCACTTGGAAACCTAATAAATTTATAGATTCTTAATTAGAGTTTATATTCATTAATTATAGTGTTTAAATGTCTCATCTAGAATCAATCAGACCTCCAGAGGCTTAGTGGTCGCAGGTGTGGCTACACCTGTGGTCTCAGTTTCTGCGACCACAGGGTGTGTGGTCGATGCGTGTGGTTACATATCATGCGACCACACACATGCCACCACACCCTCCCTGAAAACTTTTTGAGCGCGTGTGGTCAACACATGTGCCTCATGTGGTCGACCATAGCTGCGACCACATGAGTGTTTGGTCAACTTTCATTCTCAGTCTAACCCCTTCATGATTTGATTCCTTGAACTATCACTAGGGTCCTTCCTATGATTGATCTATGGCCTAAATTTCATATTTTTCACAATTATCTACTCCAACCTACTCTTCATGGATTTTCTTTGAGTTTTCGTCTATGGGTCTCATGGTTGAGATCCTACTTTGAATCAATACTTTCTCTATGATCTATTTTAGGCATTCAACTAATGGAGGGGATGTTTTCATACCTTAAACTTGCTGAAGAATTAGAGCTCTCTCTGAAATTCCTTCTCTTAGTCTTCCTCTTCAATTCTCCTTCTCTTCCTCCTCCTCTCTTTCTTCTCTTTCAGTTTGAGTTCTAAAAGGATGAAAGAGTCTAAGGGACGTCCTATATATAGAGAAAAACCCTCTATATAGAGTCCTATTTTGATTAGGAAAGAACCCCCTTCAGATTAGGAAGGTTTCCTAATTTTGAAGTCAATTATACCATCATATGGTGGCACGTGGGGTCGCAGGATCTGTCGATCACACATCCCAAATCTACGACCACACGTCCCAGACTCGAGTGGTCTCATTATTCTGAGGTGTGGTCGACCACACCTGTTTAAGTATGTGACCATACATCTCAATTAAATGATTTATGGTTATAATTACATACCTAGCCTTGTGATTTCTTCATGCACTTGGTCCGCTTGGTCCGACCATGATAGGAAGACCTTATACAAGGTGGTAAGACTGGGTTAGTACGATACGGGTCTCACATAAAGACTAATCTTGACTTCAGAGTCTGACAGCACTTTTCACACTCGTCTGTCCATATGAACTTCTCTCCTTTCTTGGTTAGTCTGGTGAGTGGAACAACGATCCTTGAGTAGTCTTCCACAAATCTTCTATAGTAACCAGCCAATCCAAGGAAGCTACGAATCTCTGCAACTGATTTTGGTGTTTCCCACCCTACTATAGTTGTAATCTTGCTTGGATTTACTTTGATACCATCTGCAGATACTACGTGACTCAAGAAGGCCACTTCCTTCAGCCAAAATTCACACTTCTTGAACTTAAAGTAGAGCTTCTCGCTTCTCAACCATTGTAGGCCTGCTCTCAAGTGTGTTACATGAGTCTCTTTGTCCTTTGAGTAGACCAATATGTCATCAATGAATATGATGATCGAAGTTTCTAACATGTCATGGAACACTCGATTCATCAGTTCCATGAATGACGCTGGGGCATTGTTAACCCGAACGACATTACTAGGAACTCATAGTGCCCATACCTTGTCCTGAAAGCAGTCTTTGGAATATCTCCTACCTTGATCTTCAGTTGGTGAAACCCCGATCTAAGATCAATCTTTGAGAAGACCTTCGAACCCTACAACTGATCAAACAGGTCATCGATCCTAGGCAAGGGGTATCTGTTCTTGATGGTTAACTTGTTCAACTCTCGGTAGTCGATACATAGTCGTATGCTACCTTCCTTCTTCTTTACAAACAATACAGGCTCTCCCCACGGTGTTATGCTTGGTCATATGAAACCCTTGTCTATTAGTTCCTGTAACTGAATCTTCAACTCCTTTAATTTTGTAGGGGCCATCCTGTATGGTGCTTTAGACACCGGTGCCGACCCTGGCATAAGGTCTATCACGAACTCTGTAGCCCTATCTGGAGGTAGTCTGGGTAGATCTTCTAGAAATACATCTGAAAACTCTCGTACTACATCTAGATCCTCCATCTTTGGCATCTCTGTCGTGACATCGACCACAAACACTAAGTATCCAACTCCTCCCTTCTCTAGGCATCTCTTAGCTTTTAGAGCAGAGAGGACCAGCTTTCGCTTCCTAGGTAACTTAGCGCCGGTGAAGCTAAACTCCTTTCCATTATCATCCTTGAAAGTAAGCTTCTTTTTGACACATAATAAACTAATCGAATGTTGGCCTAACCAGTCCATTCCCAAGATGACATCAAAGTCTGCCATCTTAAGTTGAACCAAATTTGCTTTTAGGTTCCGCCCATCAATGATAACTGGGCACGGCCCATAGCATTCATTCAAGACTACTTCTACTCTCAATAGAGAGCGGACTATCAAGCTTGGAGTTAAGGGCTTAACAGATAACTCCAGTCTCTTCCCAAAAGACATAGAAACAAAAGAGTGTGTAGCCCTAGAGTCAAAGAGTACTTTGGCGGGTACACCCACAATATCTACCGTTCTTGGAATTAAATTATTCCTTAATCTACAGGCTCATACATGGTAATGCAGTAAATAAAATAATAAGGGACAAATTCGTACCAATAACCACATCAGGTGATGCGGCTGCCTCCTCAGTGGTGACTGTAAATACCTTCCCTTGCTGTGGGGGTTGCTTCCTAGGTAGAGTGCAAGTCTTCGTATAATGACCCATTTGCTGGCAGTTTAAACATTTCACATTAGGGTTCTGACCAGCGACTTGTGGTGGTGGTGCAGTACTATTTCTTGTTGGTACCATAGTAGTCTGAGCCCTATAGAAGCGGAATTGTCTAGTGTTCCCTCCACTCGAAGTCTCAGTAGCAGGCCTCTTTAATCCCCTGTTTTGAGCAAAGAAGCTGTCTCTTTGGCTTAATTTGATCACTTTAGCGATCTGCACAGCTTTGTTATACACTTTCTTCTCCAAATCCAAAACATGCTCTCGGATACTTCCTCGCAATCTCATAGTGAATCTATGGGTTTTGGTTTCCTCCTCTTGCATGCTAGCTGGTGCGAAGAAAAACAGTCGTTCGTACCTCTATTGGTACGCATCTACAATCATCTGAGATTGTTGCAAGTAGAGTAATTCCTTCTCCATCTGATCCCGAAAACTCTTTGGGAAGTACTTGTCGAAGAAGGCCCCCTTGAATATTTCCCAGGTGATTTGGGTGTGCTTCCTCTCCAAGTATGGCCGGGTAAAATTCCACCAGGCATTAGCACCTTCCTTGAGCATGTGTGTAGCAAACAATACCTTCTCATCCTCTGTTCAAGTCATCAGATGAAAGTTCTTCTCCATCTCAACAATCCATTGTGCAAGCCATAGTGGTTTTCCTGATTTCCCTGTGAAGGTAGGAGGTTTCAGCTTTAAAAAACTATCTACAGCTCGACTTAGGCCATTCTGTCCCTGTGCACTCGTTCCATACCATGGTGGTGGATATGCATAGACCCCTTGATAGGCAGATGATGTTGAAAATTGTTGTAGTAGCTGTGGATTCTATTCTTGGCCCTTCAGCCCAGTACTACCATCCACTGGCAGTGCGGTGTTAATTCCCCTGGACCCAGGCATACCTTCTGTAGGGACATATCCCGGTGGCCTGAACATCTTTAGCATTTCATTCAAGAATGCTTTCTGCTGAGCTTCCATCTGGTAGACCAGATTCATCACTATAGTCTCAGAATTGGTGTGAGGAGGGCCTGGCAAATTTGTTGGTGCTCTGTGACTCTGACCTTCTCCACCATTCCTCATTGGTGTCTTGTCCCCATCATCCCTCATGGGGTTTCCTACTTCTGGGTTCAGGTTTTGCTCACCAACATTTTCTTTTTCTACATTGTCTTCAGCTTGACGCACCTTCCAATGGTGACTTTTCAATGGACCTCTACGACCATTTCTACCTGCCATCTTAGATTACTCCGTCCGATTTGGATCTGAGAAGAAGACATAACACATGAGATATATTCGAATAATCACATTTTTCACATTAGTGTTAGTCTTCAACAAGTGCGAGGCGAAAAGCATAATGGAAACTTTAAATCAAAATTTTAAAATTTTTCTCAAAATTTTCTGGGCTCAAATAACTTGTCCAGTCACAACATACCGGTCATAGCACTGTAGAGTATAGGGCGACAGGTATGTCCAGGCGGACAAACCTCTTGGACTTCCCGAGAGGTACCGGTCAATGTACCGGTCGCAGCACTATATTGTATGGTGCAACCAGTATAGACGACTGAACAGAAAATTTTTCTTGGCCGAAAGATCACGGTCTCAGGTATCAAGGGGTACCGGTCGACCGGTATAGCCCAAACCGTCGACTAGTATGGGTTAAAACCCCTTTTTAACCACGATTTTGACTCACTTTTCTACTTTTTTTTCTTTCCATTCTCTCTGATGGCGATTCCTATCCCTCAAGGTGAGTCTCTACAGTTCGACCAGTGTCTTTAGGAGCCATTCTCTTCCGTTCAAGACCTTGAACATCATCTCCAGGTAAGTTTCTTCCTTCCTCTCTTTCTTTTACATCGTTTCTTCATGGTTTCTTGCCCAAAAACTAGTTTTTTCTAGATTTAGAAGATTCTAACCATAGGAACTCTTTTTCTTTGGCTTAGAAATAGTTTTGGGACCTCTATGAACAAAAGCCTTTAACTTATTTGAGATTCTACCATATGGTTTACTCAAAATCAAAATTTTATGGAATTTTCTAGGTTTTAGTCAAAAAATTCGATTTTCCTTGAAAATGTAAAAATTCTTGCTTGTTTGATGATTGTTTGGTCTCTGTTCGTTGTTAAATGGTTAGGTAAGTCCTCCTACCCAAATTTGGGGTAAGTTTGATGCCTTTGCTTAAAATGCTATAGTTATGCTGCTAAAATTTCAAAAAATCTCGATTAATTCCCATTGTTTTGTTTCATTTTGTAGTTAACCAATGTCTTAGCATCGTGGTGCTGGTAAGCACGCATATGCCTCAGGCATGAACCTCCTACACCCACCTATTTTGCAATACAACCCTAGGTGGTTTTGCTCGGTGGTAGCGCAAGCCCATTTTCCATGGTTTGAGGAGAAAAACATCGAGTATGGGTACCGCGTGAACCTAGAACAACTCTAGTGATTCGATGTTGAAGTGGCCTTCGATGCACTTGGGTGGTTGCCAGTGATCACCTATACAGTGGTTACCCGACCAAATCTTGTAAAACACTTCTATGCCAACCTGGAGGTTAAGGGGGATCTTAACGACTTCAATCACTGTAGGGACAACTGCTTCACCAGTTTTGTCAAAGGTGTTCCCATTTCATTTAACACCCACCAGCTTACTGACCTTTTGGGGATTCCCAATGATGGTGACTTAATTTATTGCGCTTCCAAGGTGAAGGGTTACCTTACTGAGGATCTACGCCAGGAGGTTGCAGAGCAGATCCTTATCCCAGGGGAACCCATTAAAGCTACAAATTTATGACCTCTTCCTCGTATCTATTGCCGCATTATTCAGCATAACATTGTTCCTTAGAGCGGCCACTATAGTGAGGTGTCTCAGCTTACACAATATATCACCTATTGCGTCTGCACTAGAGAGCGCGTTTGCTTACCCTACATCATTATCAGGACTATGCTCCAGGCTACCATGCCCGATCAGATAAACAATCTTCCTTATGGCTGACTTATCACCACCATCCTGCAAAGCCTTCAAGTAGACATGAGGGATGAGATTACGGTCAAGGATACCATGACATCAGATATTGACTGGGATGCCATTGTCCGGATGAAGATGGACAACCTTTCGATCAGTGATAAGGAGCTAGAAGCTCGTCCACGTCCTCTTAGAAGGGTAGCAGTAGCGGCAACAGTAGCAACAGCAATAGCCAATGTAGCCTATGCTGAAGAGGTAGGGTGCGATGATGATGAATAGATAGAGAATATTCCTGCACCGAAACCCCAACCCATACCTACAGCAAGACCATCCCAGTCTCTTTCCGATACCGTGATGGTTATGTTTATGGAGATTTGGGATGCCCAGCATGAGATAAACTGTGACCTGGGACCCCTTTCCAGCAGCCTCAGAGTCACACAGGAGCAGGTGCACTGGCTCAGGGTCGCATATGAGCAAGACTATGACATTGTCGACCCCATTCCTCTGATGCCCCAACCCCATGATGGATCACTTCATTTTTCTCTCTCCTATCAGTGCTATGACTTTTATAACAGGGTAACTGCCCGATTTGTGGACTGTACCCTGTAGTACCATTAACTTCTCGCTATTTGGATGTTTTACTCTTGATAGTAGTTTATAATTTCTTTTGTTTGTTAACATGGTTTATCTAGAGAATGCTATTTATAATTTCCACCTTTAGTATAGTTTATTATGCTCTTAATTAATTGGTCTGAGGCATCAAACAAGTGTTTAAGGTGTGTTTTTATTAAAGCTTTTAATTTTTCCTATCTCAGTTCATTGACTCAGTTAAGTGCATGTAGGTCTGTTGGATAGAGCCCAAAAGCTCTGATACCAAGTTGTCACACCCCAATTCTGTCTAAATCAGAAGTGTGAGTGAACGGCTACTAAACCAATAGTTCAAATCAGGATCTCGAAAAGACCGTATCCACTTATACAAACCATTGCACATAACCATAATCAGAATATATAAATAGATACAGCGGAAGTCTTAATATAAATTAACTGAGTATTCTATTGATAAATAAAATAAACTATCCAATTATTCAAATACCAAAATGTAGATAAAATATCTTTACATTGTTTATAAAATCCAACTGAAATAAAAAAAATAATTAAACTAGGAACAACCTAGAGGTACATGCAGTAAGGGCACTCGCATGAAGCGTCATGCTCGTCCTTCTCTGCTTGCACTTCCAAAGCAACAACACCTCCATACACTGGAGCATCCACGTAGTCCTCCATAGTATAACCTGCATCAACATCTAAAAATATGTATATATACAAGGGTGAGCTCATAACTTAGCTCAGTAAGAAAATCAGACAATGCAACAAGCAACATGCATGAATAACATTCACATTATGGTCTGTTTTTTAAGTCTGCAATGTGCTATAGAAAGGATTGGCGGCCACCGCACCTCTATACACGAGTGTGTGAATCCACCCAATGGATCAAACACCACTATCGTCCCACATCCACCCACCATAGAACAGAGATAGAACTAAAGTGTCCGAATCAAACACCACCAACACTTCCCCTGATACCCTACCCATACCAACACGTAAGGACCTATTGGCGAGGACTTGCAAACTGGGCTCGTAACTAAACAATCCTATATGTCATCATAGTAGGCCCTATCCCAGCACAGCTCCTTGTGGCATAAAGATAGGACTCAAGTCTGATGGCCAAGCCAGAGTCCACAGTGCCACCTCCTCCCCTTGATACCCTATCCCCACCAAGCATGCTAAGACAACAGCAATTCAAAAAAGTGCTCATGTGAGGAATGATCTAAGACCCCAGGCCCTTCCCATTCCACACACCAACGAAAACATTCACATGCCTAGCACACAATCCTAGCATAGCGAGTATGCATGAACAGATATAATAACTGAAAGTAAAGATGACATGTGAATATGCACAACCAACACTCCATAGAACAATAAATATTAACAACATTTTATTGTTATTAAGTTATTAGGGTTTAGGTCCAATTCCCTTACCTGACACTTGATTTCCTGCTTGCTCCACGTTACAGCATTTAATCTTGCTGTCACAGCATCCAATCTTGCTATTACAGGGTCCTACATGATGTTAGGATTTAGTTAGGATTAGTTCCTTAGGGTTTACGTTGGTCGAAAACCAACTGGGTCAAAACCCAACCCAATCTAGACATACCGATCGCATATACCGGTCGTAGGTCACTGTACAATGGCATGACTGGTATAGTCGATCGGACAGCTTTGACAGGCTACCCGAGAGGAACCGGTTGCATATACTGGTCGCACATAGTGCCACTGGTATGGTCAACGGTATGCCTCTGGAAGACCACCAGCTTGGTGTTCGTCTTCCGTCGGTCACCCATTATGGCTTCTAGGGTTCCTCCTATACATTCTAGGCCTGAACAACGTTGTAGAGTTGTTTTTATCTTCCATTCAAGGCCTACATTCTAAGAAACCTTAGTTTAGCATTCAATCTAGGATTTATCGACTGAATTAGGGTTCAATGGAAACTTAGGGTTTTAGATCAATACCTAGCCTTGCATGGTATTGATCAATCATTCACAAATCTTAACCTAGAAAAAGTTCAAGCACTTACCGTTGGTTCATGAACTTTGGTGTTTTTCGTCCAACGGAGGCTCCTCTTCAACCTTTCTCAGCTCCTTGTCCTCTTCAGATCTCCTTCTCCTCTCTAGGGTTTGTGAGAATTAATCAAAGAGATTTAAGGAGGTTTAGGGGTCCTTAAATAGGCTAGGATGGAGTTTAGGGAAGTTCTACGTTAGGAAAGTCCCTAGGACCGAGATTTGATAAGTGGGTCCCATAGAGATCCATTTTCGAATCTAACTAGTCTGCCCATGTAGACATACCGATCGACCGGTATATAGACCGGTATGACAATTATCCTAAATTTTGGTCTATTTTTGTACCTGACTGTCATTCGCTCATCCCGCCTGGTCCGGTGATGATTAGAAGACCTATTACGACATGAAATAGAGGTTTAGATCGGGTTAAAGAGTGCGGGTCTTACAGCACCAATAGGTGTAAATGGGCTAAAATGGAAAATATAGACCTAAAACCACAAAGAAAGGTCTGTATTGACTATATATGGGCTAGTTGACTAGATTTGACCAACTTTAACTTACTTTGATCAACTTTAACCAAGTTTAACCAACTTTGACCAAAATGACCAAAATACCCCTGAAGTGATAATTGATGGTTTTAAATCCAGAGATGACCCCGAATGGCCTAGATAAGGCAATTTTGACCTTCTAGTGGGCAAGTGACACGGGGAGTATTTATGGAAGCTTCTAACCTAACCTGGGGTTTGGGCACTAAGAGGGGTATTTATGGAAACTTTCTAACCTAACCTATGGTTTGGTTCCCCATAATTCCTTCATGTTTAGTCTCCTTCTTCAGCTTTGAGAGAGATTTGTGCTTGCAAAAAGGATGGAAAAAATGGGGTGCTTACAGGAGGCAACCCTCGTGGGATTGTTGGCTGCTATGAGGGGTGGCCCAGTACCTCTAGCTACTGGAGGAGTACCCCCGGTTCATCAAGCTCAATAACAAGCCTTGGGTGGAGGTGTACCCATAATACCATCACCTCCCCCGCCAAGAGAAGTACCAGTAACCCAAGGACAGACCCACCCAGCTATGGCTGGGATTCCAACACAACCTTTGATGGACAGGTCTAAATTCATGAAAAACTTCCAGTGGATGAGACCGTTGAAGTTTATTGGAGTACGAACAAATCCTATGCAGCCTACTATATGGATATAGGCAATGGAGAAAACCCTAGAGACACTGATGTGTACAGAGGCATAGAAGCTTATATGTGCCACCTTTCAACTGGAAAGAGTGTTGTATGTTTGATGAAAGGGGATTCAGCCCACTTTACTGAGGCGCCATGGAGAGATATCATGGCAGATATTCAAGGAGGCCTTCTTCAAGAACTTCTTTCCCCAGAACTTCAAGGATAGGAAGGAAGTAGAATACCTGAACCATGCTCAAGGAAACTGAACTATTAAACTGTATCAACAGAAATATGAAGAACTATTCTACTTTTCTCCCGCATCCATGAGGGAGGAAGAACCGAAGTTGAGGAGATTTGTACAATGTTAAGGGCAGATCTAAAGGTTGTAGTGGAGTCTATAAGACTAACAGAGCGATGCCATACAAGCAGTAAAGTGCACAAAGGATGGCTACAAACAGACCTACCAAGGATAGAAGAGGAGTGCCAGCTATATGGATAACCGCCCTTCCACTTAGTTCGGGGCATGGTATCCTAGTTCCTCTATCACCGCCTCATCTGCCTTCCCAACAGTCAAGCCTGCAGTTAGAAACCCGATGCCCATCCAAGGCCTACTGGTCATGCCAACTCCCAAGGCTCCCCAACCTAGGCCCTCTACTTCTGGTACTCAGTCGGCACCCTATGGGTCATGTTATTCTTGTGGTAAGATGGGTCACTTTGCAAGAGAATTCCCCATAACAGAGGTCACCATTACCGGGGCAAGGGAAGGTCTTTGCACTGACAGCCGAGGATGCCAAGAGTTTTCCTAGAGTAGTCATAGGTATTTTAAAATTCTGGTGAGAATCATCATTTGCAAGGCATGTTGTGGCAAAGGCTAAATGCATGTGTTGGTACGCTCCCTATTTCCAAAATCCCTGCATGCGTACTTTTCGACTCTGGGGCCACCCATTCCTTCGTGTCCCCTATATTTGCTATTAAATTGATAATGGCACCAAGTAAAATGGATGTAAAAGCCCCTTCCTAGGTGAGGGAACAAATCACTGGTCGGTTTAAAATACACATGAAAGCATGGATAAACCTGTATAAATTTTTTTATTTTTTTATAAATTATAACATTCATCTTTCTTTCATCATAACAGTCCATTATAAAAAAACATAAGCGGCAGAAACATTTTTATGCAAAGCTTACATAACTGGTAGCATAAAGTCTTAACAAAAGATAGAGTTTAAATACTTTAAATACATCCAAGGTGTGGACTTACTACAAAAATCTGTTGCCTACACAACTAAAACAACAACTACATTAGATTTACATCTCAAAACATCTCTAACTAAAATATTTAAATTGCCAATAAGGCTAAGCTCCCAATTGGTCTTTTATCTGTCCTCTTTCTCCTTTTCCTATACTCGCTGTTATCACCTATAAAATATGTGAATCAACTAGAGTGAGCCAAAGCTCAGTAAAATGATTAACCACTTGGTAGGAATACATGCAATAAACTACATAATAAACATGATATAAAACATGAAATCTGACTTGGTCTTGTATCTCTGTATAACTTCATTAGCTTACTAATTATTCGTGATCGTGGCTCCTTGTCCTATTAACATAACTTGATAATTTCTTCTTTCTTATATATTTCTTTGTCTTATTAATGTTCCTTGCTCTTGACTTGCTTGTTCTCTTTTTTTTTCTTCTTTTTTTTTTTACAATTTTTTACTTTCTGTTTCACATGACTCACTAACTCATATTTTACTATTTAACCTGCATCTACCCGTATATACTAGTCCTGACTACATGCTAATGGTTTGGGCTCAACGGATGTTTTCGTTTCTTACTACACCATACACTTGACCACTTGCCAATATGATTGGACTTATTTTACTGCTATACTTGTAGTCTACTATTTTCTTTTATGAATTATCTACTTGCTAACATGTTTGGACTCAACAGATGATTTCGTTTCTTGTCTATTTACTATCATGCTTTGACTCAATGGATGCTCCCGTTATATCGCCAACTTGTTAATCTACTTTGACTAAATGGATGCCCCCACAATCTTGTCAAACTATTATCATGCTCCCGTGATCTTGTCAACTTGTTAATCTACTTTGACTCAACGGATGCCCCTGTGATCTTGTCAAGCTATTATCATGTTGTGACTCAACGGATGCTCTCGTGATCTTGTCAACATTTTAATCTGCTTTGACTCAACAGATGCTCTCGTGATCTTGTCAAATTGTTATAATGTTGTGACTCAGTGGATGCTCCCATGATCTCGTCAACTTGTTAATCCGCTCTGACTCAACAGATGCCCCCGTGATCTTGTCAAACTATTATCATGGTGTGACTCAATGGATGCTCCCATGATCTTGTCAACTATTTAATTTGCTTTGACTCAACGGATGCTCCCGTGATATTGTCAAACTGTTATCATGCTATGACTCAACGGATGCTCCCGTGATCTTGTCAACTTTACCATGATACACATGCATACCTAGACTACTTTCTAGGACTTTTCTTCTTCAGTAACATGTGAGTCTTTCTGTCCATACCTTATTTCATTCATGATGATACAAGATTCACTATTTCTCATCTTTGCATGACATTTCTGTGTCTCTTGTATCTCAACCACTTGTTCTACATTGTCTACATGTTGCGGTCCATATTAGTTATACCTTGCCTAAGGTGGTACTTAGATCCCTATTTTCCCTCTTTTCTTGTCATTTTTGCATTTCTTACATGTTAATACTTGGTGGTTACTTTCTACTTGTCCTTGCTGTATTTTACTTGTACTCTATTGCATCTGGGTTAATGAACTTACTTAAATTTGTTTTAACTTGTTCCCTCATGTTATCTTGTAGTAGGTATATATTTCATCATTCTTGAGGTAATCTGGCCATGAACATAATTTTTAACATATAAAAACACATAATACAAGGTTTGCTGTCCATACACTTTAACATCAAGCAAAATAGGTCTTGCTTGCATTAGAAACTTCATAAACCAATCCAAACAATATAACACTTGTATAAATTCTGTAAATAACTAACTGTAAGGTTATTTTCATCCATGGTAACACTTGCACTCAACAACAAGTCTTGATTCATACTATACTTGAGACTACTTGTGTTCATATAAGATTTAAGCAACATTTCACATGGTTTTCTATAAAATTACCATTATAGCATTCATTCACATATAATAGAGCACAAGTATTAAAAGTAGCATTCACACAAACATTTTATACATATATAACATAATAGCCTACTACAAGAGGCTAACCACTCACCTTGATTGTTCAGAAAATCCTTTAGAACCTTGAACTTGACTAAAATAGAAAATACAGCAATATGGTAGGTTCTCCAATTCCTACATCAATGAGTAAAATAATTCCATTTATTGGCTATATGAACAAACCCAAAAACCCAACATCATAACCAATAACATATCCTTGTTCCTTACCTGAAACCTTAACTCAAATGTGAGTCACACGTGAGCTGCCAATCACTTGCTTTCAACTCTTCTTAATGATGTCCAACAACATCACATAGGTCTGTTAGCGTATGAAGGTGTTATAAACCCATATACAATCCCCCCCTCCTCCCCATTACATCGTAAATTATCCTCAAAAATCTCTTTGACGTGTTTTCTAGCTTAAACACAACTTTGGAGAAGAATCTCTTAGTGAACAACCACAAAACCTTATCTAAATTAAAACCATACTTTTAATGGTCATAGAATGCTTTTAAAAATCATTTGGGTTATAAAACCTTGGGGAAAAATTCCCAAAAACATACCATGACCTCCCCTACATGTCCATAGTGGCCTCTGGGAAGAAACCCCATAAAAAACAAACCAAAATGGGCAAAAATAGGCCAGGTGGTCGACCAAATGAGCTTGGTCGACCACCGAGCTCCAGAAGCCCGAAAATGCTTCTAGAGGCTGGAATTTTTTACTTCTATGGTCCATTTCTTCCCAAAACTCCTCAATATACACAAAATTAACATTCCTAACATCATTTAGGTCCATCCTAAGGTCTATTGACATCCATAAAACCCTACATTCACATGGTTAACCATTCCTTATATGTTAAATAGAATTTCAACAAGATATACTCTAAATGATCCCTTACTCTTGGCACAAATTCTAAATAACCTAAGAATCCTATGCATACACTAATTAGAGATTACATACACTACTAAACAAGTCCCTAACATACATTTCCAGACCCAATGCATGCCTTAGACATTGAATCATCATTTAAAAGAGAGCATGATGAACAGTTTTACTATTCATCATCTCTAACCTCAAGATCACCACGAAATTTTCCAAATACCTTGTATATCCTGGCTTAAAATCCTCATGCAATTCATCATTCATCTCATAAATGGGTTAAGAAACTTACCTTCCAAATTATTGAGCTGATCATCCAAATCTTGCACTTTGATTTTCACTAACAACCCAACTTGTCTCAATAAACCCTTTTCCTGCAACTTCCTTGGTCTTTCTTCTTCACAGCTTTGATGCTGCTATAACCCTACTCTTTACAACACTACAGCCCTCAAAATCTCCTAAGTCTCAAACACTCTCTTGAACTCACTCTCAAAGGAAATTCCCAAAATCCCTTCACAAAGTCTCGAATAACTTCTCTCTCAACTCATTCACGTTTCCAGCACTAACAAAGGCTAGAAATGGTTAGTTTAGCCTCTTATATAATTTCCCATCTTTTCTTAATTTCTTTTATTTTTCTCCAAATCTTGGCCATGTAAAGTTACCACTCTATCCTCCCTAGATACCCTTTGCATGAGTAAGCCATTTACTACTTAGATACCCACTAAGTACAAAAACTATTGCACCCTTTATTCCATTTGGTTTGTATACACACACACCCTCATGTCCTTTTTGGTGTTCTCATATCTCTAAATTTACTAAAATGCCCTCCTAAACCAACCTTTTACATTAGTCCATAATAACAACTTAAATCTTATTCTTATTCTTATATTATACATCATACATTTACTTTATCTTACACATAGTATATATTCATACATGTATCTATATATATACATATACACAAATACTATCATAATATGATCACAGTATAATCTCTATATTTGTAATGACATACATTTCACAGTTTAATTTCTATAAAGGATTCTATAATTTCATCTAAGCAAACTAGTTTAATTATTACCTGCCTAGCCAACAACTTAGATCATTAAGGCCTCCAAAATGCCTAGCCTCAATCCTCAATCCTCTCTAACTGTCATTATATAGTCAAAGTAAGACATAAGTTACCTTCCAACACCTGGGGTGTTAAAATCCTCCCCCTTTAAAATAATTTTGTCCTTGAAATTGGATCATTCTTGGATACATATTGGCGTCCTCAAAACAAGCTAAATCCTCGAACTCCTAATATCGTAGTTATCCATCTTTATCTGAGATCATTGTAGTACCTCTATTCTCAATTCATGTTTACTTAGAAGAAATCAATTCTTAGACTTACGCCTCAACTATTACCTACAACTAGCTTTCAGTTCATGCTTCAACACTTTGCACATCAATACTCCTCCTCAATACTTGCAACTAGTAGCAGTTTGATATTTTTCTTATATCCAATGATAGTTGTTGGCTGTTAAAATAAATCTTACACAATTTATTTCTCTTCAAATCTGTTCGTTTCACTACTAATCATGTATTAAGCTTAATGCAGTCTATTTTTGTTCCTAACTTGTTTGAGCCACGATTGTAATCCATAAAATAATTTTTTTATAGTACTTAGCTAATTTTACAATGTAGGTGCCTTATACAAAAGAAATTTCCAACATGTGTACATATAATTACATCACTGCTTTTTGTCTCAATAGCTCATAAGACATTCCCATTTACACATAAAGAAGATCAGCATCTCATACTTCCACTTAGAACTCAATCCATGTTCTAAAAGATAACCCTTACAGTTCATATCCATTGTATTTATGTACAAATAAATATAACTCTGAATTTTAGTCTCCAACCAGTCCATACATCAATATCTATCTTCCTCGTAAGTTAACTTGCCCAGTATGACTTGCTATAAGGAACAGCCCATAAAATTAATATTCCATCATCTCGTAGGAAAAATTCAGTAACTAACTCTTACTATAGAAATTAGCCCATAAGTAAAAGATAACCACAACAAGCTCTCAATTATATTACTCAGTTGCTATAAAGTTTAATGGCTACCACATGAGCACTCTACTCATATTTATTTAGAAATCCACAATCACAAGATTATCAACAACTGTTGGACTTTATGTTGTCATTGTTGGAAACTTGGCTGATGTGACAGTGTTTGTGAGCATTCAGTCAAAGAAATGCGGTGAGAGAGTGTCAGTGTAGGAGAGAGAGTGTCAGTGCAGTGGCATAGATGTGGCAACCTCGCATGTATGTTCTCCAGTGTTCTACATATGTTTCAGATGGCTTGCAGCGAGTTAAATGGCATTCTACATCAAGTTTGATGAGAGAGAGTGACTGTGGACCCCACTGGTGATGTGGCCGAGTTTTTGATGATGCAACATTGTTCCTGAAGCTTTTCTGATCATGTTCATGTTTTTCATGTTTTTGGAGTTGTGGCATTGAAGAGAGAAATTCAAGAGAGAGGAAGAAGAGAGAGAATCAGAAGAGAGAAAGAGGAGAGAGAAATGTGGGTGGGACCCACTGTGCCTAGGTGGCATGCCACCACGGCAGCCAGCTTGGCCGAGGGCCGTGGCACCATAGGCAGCAGCCACCACGTGGTCGAGGGCCAGCCGTGGCACCACATGGCCAGCCATGGCACCACACGGCCAGCCATGGCATGCCTAGCAGCAGCAGGCCCGCACAGCAGCAAGCCCGCAAGGCAGCAACAGCCGCAAGCCTACTGCCGCATGCCCATGCTGCATGCCACGCACAAGTGCAGCAATATGCCGCGCATGGCATGGGTGCGCAAGGCCCCTAGCCGCTCCCCCAGCAAGGGCCTACCAGGTGTTCGACGAAATGCTAGGAGAGAGGCACTATTCGGGGCATTTTCGTCAAGTTACAAAGTTAGATGCTATTCGGATGGCTCAGAATGAGCCACGTCGTCAAGATGCAAGATAAGCGGTCAAGATGAAGACACGGAGTCCAGATCCTCATCTAATGGCCTAGAAAAGTGAGGGATCCAGTGGGTTACGTCGGACGGAATTTGATCCCACCGCGTGCTTCTTGATTGGCCAAATGCAAGATAAAATGGTGCATCATGTTATATAAATGCGCCGCTTTGATTCTGTGTTGCGCACATATGGTGCGGAGGTAGAACAAATCCAGATCGAAGGGTCATCGTCAGCTCCGATCGTCGCTGACGTGATTTGACCAGATCTAATGGACGATATCTAATCCCGCCTTTTTAAGGAAATCCAATGGCCGATAGAAAAGATCCCTTGAGCGCCAATCGGAACTCGACAGCACAGGGCGGGCGGCGTTTCCATGTGGCGCGGGTGTACGGTAAGCCTCCGAAAGATTCCATTTGGTTTAATCTCATTGGCCGAACTTCAAACCGACCTAACTTCTTCATCCGAGCTCCAAATCAGTCCGTTCAAGTTGCAGTTTCCATATTTTTGGATGCTCTATCTATTGGGCGCCATTGGGAGTCTTAAAAGCACTGAGAAAAATGGAAAATAGGGTTTTAAAGCTTAACAAAGGGTTTTTCTATGGTTTCGTGCCTATGGGAGTGATCAATCACCAACTACCTCTTTTCTGTACATCAATGGAGTGCTAAATCCCTATGAGAGGTCAGTAGAGCTTTTATTTTCACATTCATGGTGATTATGGGTTGTGTGGAAGAGATTAGAAGCCTATGAGCAAGGTGTGCACATTGAAGGCTGTTGAAGAGTACCTGAGGTCAGTGTGAAGCTTCAGAGATATTATTGGCCATTTGAAAGCATTCTTTGTGAGATTTTCCAAGTCCCTTATCTATTTATGCTTTCAATTTATTGTATGCTAGCGTAGGTGCAAATGTTGAATACCTAGCTAGTGGGAGAAAATTGTAAGGTAAATTTACAAGCCTAAAAAATTTGTTATTTGCTTCCCGTGGGTGCGGGTTAAGCGTGATGTGCAGCGTGTGCTGAACACTGGTACTTGATACCTAAATTCCTGGCACATGTGTGCCCTCCTAGTTTTATGCTGGGTAAATTGGGTGTATGTACTCCCTGATGTATAGACAGCAAAAAGAAGTGTATTAAGTATATACGGAGCCCGTTGGGCATTACTCCGTGGACTAGCCATCACACACTGTGTTGGTGAACCATGTATATCCTGTGTTGTGGACTTTCTTTATTTTCTTATATATTTTGAAGTGCATGGAATTGCTTGTAGGATGGGTGTGCAAATCTGGTAGACCTGGCCACTGAGTGGTAGCGAGGTAGATTTGCATACGCTTATGTGTGTGTAAGAGAATATATCTCCATCAGCTCTGGGCAGCAGTAAATAATCAGGAAAAAGTTTCAGACACTGATTCACCCCCCCCTCTCAATGTCATATCAAGTTCATCAACAACATGGTTCTATGAATCAGATATCAAAATCATATATTATCCATAACTTTGGCATTAGAATTTCATGATCAAATCCATCACATCACACTTTGCATAAAAATATCTCATCTTTTTTATACTTGAAATCTAGTAACAGCTCATTTGTCACACCTCAATTTTAGACTAATCAGAATAGTGTGATGAACCGTCAATAAACCAATGGTTCACCCAGGATCTCCATTAGGTAATACCCACCATATCAATCACACACACATTTCACAGTAATAATCAAAGATAATAAACAAACAAGCGAAAGTCTTTATAATTAATGAACTGAATATCTAACAGTGCTAAATAAATAGTTAATCCAGTTATCTCCAAGTAACTTAAGACATAAAATAAAATAATCAATTACATGTCTGCTAACCAAAATATAACTAAACTAATCAAAGACGCATTGATTGCACTCGCATGAAGGATCATGAGCATCTTCAACAGCTTCTACGTCCATAACCGCCATGTGTCCATATGTCGACGCATTCACGTATTATTCTACAGTAGGACATGCATCATCAACTAAAAATATTTGACTTCGAAAGGGTGAGCACACATCACGGCTCAGTGAGCAAACAAAACAATACAACAAACATATGCATGCATTCAATTCATATCTTGGTTTGGTTTTTAAGTTTACAATATGCTATAGAAAGGATTGGCGGCCACCACACCTCTATACACGAGTGTGTGAATCTGCCCAATGGATTAAACACCGTAGTCATCTCACATGCACCCACCATGGAATAGAGATAGAGCTAAAGTGTCTGGATCAAATACCACCAACACTTCCCCTGATGCCCTACCCATACCAACACATAACCCCTAATGGCGAGGGCTTGTAAACTAGGCTTGCAACTAACCAATCCTAAATGTCATCCAGTGTATCCAAGGCCTCACCCCAACATCTCTTAATATGTCCATAGAGATAGAGCTAAGGCCCCCCGAAAGAATCAGAGATTACACGGTCCGAGACCACCTCCCCTGATGCCCTACGACGTAATAGTTCTACTAAGGTAATGGCGATACGACAATGTCAGTGGGCAAGACTTGAGTAGAGATAGAGCTAGAGTCTGGTGACTAGGTCAGAGACCACCATGCCACGTCCTCCCCCTGATGCTCTACTCGCATCCAACATACTAACCACATACGCACACAATCACATGCCTATTCCTAGCATCACCAATCAACATGGTAGCAAATAGACAAAAATAAATATGCATGAGTAATACTAACAGTAATATTGGATGACATGTGAGATGCACATTACAAGCATACATGCATAGAATCAATCAAGGCATTGGACTCAATAAAATAATAGTTTATTATTATCCAATTAATTTAGGTCTTGTTCCCTCATCTATTAGCAAAACTTGATCTCCTTCCAAGCCTTGTAATTCTCTTTGAATCCATTTAATGACCTAAAAGTTATATAAATTTAAGTTAGGATTCATGTGTAATGTATTACAGTAGTCAAAAATCAAAACAGATTACTGATAGGTGTCTGATAGGCCCTATGGTCACATGCTATGTCGACCTTACTATGTATGGTCAATACCCTACCCTGCGACTGTATGTTTCCTAAATTCTTCCCGAATAGCTATGGTCGATGGTATGGTCACCTTATGGTCGATCTATGGTCGACCGTAGCTGCGACCATACGCTTGTTTGATCCAAAACCCATTTTCAATCCTAATTCTTCCTCTTGGCTCCTCAGTAGGGTCCTTCCTAATGATCATTCTAAGGTCCATTCTCTTAGTTTAATCAACTGATTACTCTAATCCATTCTCTATGGTCTCCCCTTTGAGATTTTCTCAGAAAATCCCATAGCTGATTCCTTACATTGGGTTTGGTATTACAATTTACACTAAAAATTCCTACTCTTGATGTTCTAAGGCTTCAGAGACAAGGTTCATACCTTACTTGTTGCAGGGAATCAGTAGAACTCTTCTCTCAGCCTTCTCCTTAGCTTTTTCTCTTTCTCCTTTTCTTCGTATAGGGTTTGCTAATGTTCCAAAAAAGTGAAAAAGAGTTGAGGGACATCCTTTATATTGAGAAAAACTCTTCATATAGAGTTCTCTAATAATAGAAAAGAGGCCCTCTTCAATTAAGGAAAGTTTCCAACTTCGGAGTCTGATTTGGGGTCTTACAGTCGATGGCCTACGGTCGCAGAACCCGTCAACCGTAGGGTTGAAAACATCGACCGTAGTATTAATGGTCTGTGATCTTTGTTTCTTACCATATGGTCGACCATACCTACCCAGGTATTTGACCATACGTATACTTTTTAGAGTGTTGGGTCAATTTCCATACCTGGTTTGTAATCCTACTTCACACGATCGGTCCACTTGGTCCAGAAATGATGGGAAGACCTGGCACGACACAGTTAAACTAGGTTAGAGGAGTGCGGGTCTTACATCATTATTTCTCTGTCCAGTCCCACTTCAGTTCTTCCTACTTTCTTCAGTTTTTATATATATATATATATATATATATATATATATATATATATATATAATCCTTGACACTTCCCTACCTTCCCATTTTATATCAAATATTATCATAGTCTAAGCAACAAATCCTTTCCATACCAATCCGTTTATCTCAGTTCATGATCATGTCCTAGTATTTCAGTTTAAATTATATAAGCAATCTATTTCCTTTCAAAATGTGACATTTCAATGCTTCTAGTTCATAACAAATACCCATTGTAGCTTTTATTTCAATTGATATGGACTTATATTAACAGAAAACCCTCTTACATGAGCAACATGGCTTCAAATACTACCATTTATCATAAAGCAGTTCATATAATGTCTTCTTCCAACACAAAGAGAATTCAACTACTCATTCTATGATCTAGCAAAGCAATTTCCACTGCTCAATCCTGTAAATTCCTTCACTTATTAATACTCATATTGTATGCTTACCACAAATTAAAGATCTCCATACTGTTGTATACTTGATATTTTTTTTCCACT
Source organism: Protea cynaroides (assembly GCA_028583415.1). Lineage (NCBI taxonomy): Eukaryota > Viridiplantae > Streptophyta > Magnoliopsida > Proteales > Proteaceae > Protea > Protea cynaroides. The sequence goes on along the minus strand of CM053268.1, from coordinate 12,213,694 downwards.
ATGGTAAGAATCATAAATCATTGCATACCTAGATTCACAGTCTCTAACAAAATGCCCCTTGCCTCCACATTGATAGCAAATATTTGTGCCCCTCCTACAATCACCTCCATAGTTTCTTCCACATAATGAGCACCTGGGTTCCCTTAGCTGTCCCTCAACTCCCTTTGAAACCTTGCTGATTAAGATCCTTTTCCTCCATAGATCTCTTTCCTTGCATCCTTTCAAAGGAATAAACTCCCTTACTATGTTGGGCTTCCTCCTGGACAGGCTGTGAGCTTAATGCTGCTACACTAGCAGCTTGCTATTGATGCCAATGTTCCATGAATCCTACAAAAGCACCCATAAAATCCCATGGACTCCATCTTGGAGGGGAAACTTGAGCCACTCCTCCATCTTCTAACTGTTGTCTTTGCAGTATGAATGTAGCAAACACATCAATGTATTCCTGGGGTATCATTCCCGGAGTTTCAAGTCTAGATGGTGGTAGTAAATATTTTCCTTCCTTCTGTTGCTCCGCATTGTTATCGTGAGATCCTTGTCTTGGGGAAATCTAAGAACTAAAATCATGTCTTGTTATTTCATTAGCAGTTACATAAGACAAACCATCATATGATCAATGAGTATTTATTAAATCCCTAAGCATTATTCACCAATAACATCACAGATTTGATCTACATTCTTAATTGACCCCAAGTATTTCATGTACTTAAGTTTTCACTTGCTATAGAATAATAATTCTTACTCAGTATTGACTACTTAAACTTCTATTTCCTCTAAGATCCAGATTCTACTTCATTCTTAAGCAGAAGTAATGATGGGCATGTAAATAATCAATATATATCCCATACAACCGTAAGATCTTTCATCCATAACAAGATCATATCTAATGGGAATACTTTCCTTTAACCTCTAAGCTATAGCCTCTATAAACCTGTTAGCCTCCAGAGACCCACCTGCATGCAAAATATTAATACTACTTGGTTCTGTCCCATGATCAATTTATCTCGTTCCTAAGTTATCTAGTTTCAGCTTAGATAACTTATGCTTTGTTAATTCTAGGCCAGCAGTTTAATTATACGTACATATACCTAGACTAGAGATCTATTTGCTTTGATACCACCATTGTAAGAACCCCTTTCCAGGTGAGGGAAAGAATCACTGGTCAATCTAATATACACATGAAAGCATGGATAAACCTATATAAATTTTTTTTATTTTTTTATAAACATATAACATTCATCTTTCTCTCATCATAATAATCCATCATAAATAACATAAGCAGCGGAAACATTTCTATATAAAGCTTACATAATTGGTGGCATAAAGTCTTAACAAAAGATAGTCCAAGGTATGGACTTACTACAAAAACCGGCTGCCCACACAGCTAAAACAACAACTACATTAGATTTACATCTCAAAACATCTCTAACTAAAATATTTAAATTGCCAATAAGGCTAAGCTCCCAATTGGTCTTTCATCTGTCCTATTTTTCCTTTACATGTACTCGCTGTTATCACCTGTAAAATATCTGAATCAACTAGAGTGAGCCAAAGCTCAGTGAAATGATTAACCACTTGTTAGGAATACATGCAATAAACCACATAATAAACATGATATAAAACATAAAATTTGACTTAGTCTTGTATCTCTGTATAACTTCATTAGTTTACTAATTATTCGTGATCATGGTTCCTTGTCCTGTTAACTTGACGATAATTTCTTCTTTCTTGTATATTTCTTTATCATGTTAACGTTCCTTGCTCCTGACTAACTTATTCCCTACTCACTAACTCACTTGTTACTGTTTAACTTGCATCTACCTGTACATACTAGTCTTGTCTGAATGCTAATGGTTTGGAATCAACGGATGATTCCATTTCTTGCCACATTGTACACTTGACCACTTGCTAACATGATTAGACTTGTTTCATTGTTATACTTGTAGTCTACTATTTTTTATGACTTGCCTACTTGCTAACTTGTCTGGACTCAACGGATGTTTCTGTTTCTTGTCTATTTGCTATCATGCTTTGACTCAACGGATACGTTTGTTATCTTGTAAACTTGTTAATCTGCTTTGACTCAACGGATGCCCCCGTGATCTTGTCAAACTATTATCATGATGTGACTCAACGGATGCTCCCGTGATCTCATCAACTTGTTAATTTGCTTTGACTCTACGGATGCCCCCGTAATCTTGTCAAACTATTATCATGTTGTGACTCAATGGATGCTCCTGTGATCTTGTCAAACTGTTATCATGCTGTGACCTCAACAGATGCTCCTGTGATTTCATCAACTTGTTAATCTGCTTTAACTCAACGGATGCCCCTATGATCTTGTAAAATTATTATCATGCTGTGACTCAACGAATGCTCCTGTGATCTTGTCAACCTTTTAATCTGCTTTGACTCAACGAATGCTCTCGTGATCTTGTTAAACTGTTATCATGCTAGGACTAAATGGATGCTATCATGATCTTGTCAACTTTACCGTGATACACATGCATACCTAACCTGGTTTCTAGGACTTTTCTTCCTAAGTTACATGTACTTGAGTCTTGCTGTCCATACCTGCCTTAATTCATTTATGAGGATACTAGATTCATTATTTCTCATTTTTGCATGACATTTCTATGTCTCTTGTATCTTAACCACTTGTTCGACAATGTCTACATGTTGCTATCCATATTAGTTATACCTTGCCTAAGGTGGTACTTAGATCCCTGTTTTCTCTCTTTTCTTGTCATTCTTGTGTTTCTTACATGTTAATACTTGGTGGTTAATTTCTACTTGTCTTTGCTGTATTTTACTTGTAGGTTATTGCATCTGGGTTAATGAACTTACTTAAATCTGTTTTAACTTGTTTCCTTATGTTCTCTTGTAGTTGGGGAGCTACTAATTATATATTTCATCATTCTTAAGGTAGTCTGGCCATGAACATAATTTCTAATATATAAAAACACATAATACAAGGTTTGTTGTCCATACATTTTAACATCAACCAACATAGGTCTTACTTGCATTAGAAATTTCATAAACCAATCCAAACAATATAACACTTATATAAACTCTATAAATAACTAACTATAAGATTATTTTCATCTGTGGTACCACTTGCACTCAACATCATGACTTCATACGTAGTATAATAGAGACTACTTGTGCTCATAAGATATAAGCAACATTTCACATGGTTTTCTATGAAATTTCCATTATAGCATTCATTCACATATAATAGAGCACAAGTATTAAACGTAACATTCACACAAGCATTCTATACATATATAATATAATAGCCTACTACAAGAGGCTAACCACTCACCTTGATTGTTTAGAAAATCCTTTAGAGCCTCTTGAACTTGACTAAAATAGAAAATATAGCAATATGGTAGGTTCTCCAATTCCTACATTAATGAGTAAAACAATTCCATTTATTGGCTATATAAGGAAACTCCAAAAACTAACATCATGACCAATAACATATCCTTATTCCCTACTTGAAACCTTAACTCAAATGTCAGTCACACATGAGCTGCCAATCACTTGCTTTCAACTCTTCTTAATGATGTCCAACAACATCACATAGGTCTCTTAGTGTATGAAGGTGTTATAAACTCATATACAACCCCCCCATTACATCATAACTTATCCTCAAAAATCTCCTTGATGTGCTTCATAGCTTAAACACAACTTCGGAAATGAATCTCCAAGTGAACAACCACAAAACCCTATCTAAATTAACCCCTTACTTACAATGGTCATAAGAATGCTTCTAAAAATCATTTGGGTTATAAAACCTTGGGGAAAAATTCCCAAAAACATACCATGACCTCCCCTACATGTCCATAGTGGCCTTTGGGAAGAAACCCCATCAAAAACAAACCAAAAGGTGCAAAAATAAGATAGGCAGTCGACCAACTATGCACTAGGGGTTAACCAAATGATCCTGGTCGACCGCCCTTGGGCTGGTCCACCGCCCAGCTCCAAAAGCCCTAAAATGCTTCTAATGGCTGGAATTTTTTACTTCTTTGGTCCATTTCTTCCCAAAACTCTTCAATAAACACAAGATTAACTTTCCTAACATCATTTAGGTCCATCCTAAGGTCTATTGACATCCATAAAACCCCACATCACATGGTTAACCATTCCTTATATGTTAAATAGAATTTCAGCAAGATATACTCTACATGAACCCTTACTCTTGCCACAAATTCTAAATAATCCAAGAATCTTATGCATATAATAATTAGAGATTTCATACACCATTGAACAAGTCCCTAACATACATTTCCAAACCCATTGTGTAAGACCCACACCTAGAATCCCCTACTAATCCGAATTCCTCCTGTGCCAAGTCTTAACTCACAGACTGATGGAGCACCCAATATGGATCCGATGGTAGTATCCAAACCATAGGTAAGCTTCACTATTCAAACCTGGTAAGGTTAGGTGTCATGGCTAGGTGGTCTTGATGCTCATCCCAAAGCATTAAGGCCAACTAGCTGGCCATAAATTGGCCTAACCAGATGCTTTGTTGGATGATGCACCACCTAGTTGTCAGCATCCGGTTGAGCTCGAGTTAAACACACACACTCTTTCTCTCTCTCTCTCTCTCTCTCTCTCTCTCTCTCTCTCTACGAGCTTATAAATAAGGAGCGTTGCCTCCTTATTTCACTCTTGGTCATTTGGTGTTTGTGGGGGAGAAGAAGAAAAAGAGGAGAAGAACTTGGAAAACCTCTAAGTACTACCTAGCCTCATTCTTCTTAGAGGTAAGTCCAATGAACCTCTCTCTTTCCTCCTTGGTAAATGAATGCAAGAGCCATTGGTAGTTGTCCATCATTATGGTCTCCATTAATGGAGACCAAGAATAAACCTAAAAAGTTAGGTTTTCTCACCCACTCTATGAATGGAGTTAATTGGAGCCATAAATGGCTCCCATTCACCAATATAATGGTGGTTGAGTGATTCCTACCCACTAAATGAAGGTAGGATGAAGGGGGATCAAAATCCCCAAACTTGGAAACTAAGCTTGGTTGGTGTCTAGTTTTTGGGCATGAACCGGAGGCTTAGTTATGACTCTGCCTGAATGACTAAGACCATGCCTCTGCCAAGGCAAATGCCTTGGTGAAAACTGACCTAATTATAACCAAAGGATCCTAACCAGAAGACCCTCCAGGAGGTATGACCCTTCGGGTGACTATCCCCCGGTTACCTTCTGGGTCCGATTAATTTGGACCTCCGGATAGGCTTAGTATTAAGTGGAGGTAGTGTCGGATGATACACCACCCGACAAAGCCTCCAGATACCCTTCTGGAGGCTACTGTTATGATAATGTGTATAACCGGATGGTTTGCCGGAGGCTTGACCATCTGATGGTGCCTTACGGTTCTAGGTACTTAGAAAATACACTAAGTGTCAATCGGATGGTAATTCTGGAGGGTATACCACCTGGTTGTATCCCCCGATTTTAGCCCAGTTGGCCAGTATGCCTAGTAAAGATTATCTTGGGACCCATGTATGGACATGTAAGGCTTATCCATACCAGTTAAAAGATATATAACCAACTAATGAAACATTATCTACTTAAATAGGTAATGGACTAAGGCAAAGTGGAAGCCTTTATTAGGCTTCACAATACAGCTACACTTCTAGTGCTATCAGGTGAGGGGTCTAGTCCGTAGATGTAGGACATTCATTACATGTCTGATTTATGTCATAACATGATTTAATTATACTTATGCCATGTCATTCATTATTTTCATATTTGAGCATGCATTGCATTATAACAACTATAATTGCTTATTATGTATTGTTTGGGTATGATGGACATGTGGTGTGTTGGAGCATAATACACAGGCCATGTTGATTATGCTATACCCTAGGAGGGGCACTGTAATCCATTAGAGTGGATCCGGGAATCTCTACTAGGGCATAGCCTTTCTTTATATATGTATATGTTGATAATGTATGATGGTTTGAGTGGCATGTTAGAGCACGGGCACACGGATCATTTTGGATTAAATTACATACTAGCGGGGGCACGATGATCCATTGGAGTGGAGCCAAGGATTTCTACTAGTGGGCATCATAGTGGTTTTGCTGGCATGCTAGCGGGGGCAAGGTAATCCCTTGGAGTAGAGCTGAGGAATTTTGCTAATGGGCAGTCATGATTAAATGAATGTACATAATAGACATGGGTGGTGCCATTACCCTGTTTTCTATGCCCTTCTAGTAAGGGTCAAGATATTGGCATAAGCTCATACTTCCAAAAGTTTGGAGACCTGAGGGAAGAATTAGATGGCCCAGGGTCACCGGTATGAGATGGGGTCTATGATGGGAGGTGATGAGCCTGAAGGGGTTAGAGGCCTAGTTGGGGGTTTTCTTATAGAAGTTGTTTAACAGCCTAGGGTCGTCTATTCTGCTTCTATCTTTGCCAAGTATATGAGAGTTGGAGGTTTGAGAACGTAGGTAGGACTAAAAGCATAGGCCGAATCTCAATATAATACCAAGTAGT
>CM053268.1:12102699-12206677 GCA_028583415.1 Protea cynaroides | reverse complement strand
TGTTGATCACGGAGTTGACACCGGGAGGGGGTGAATCAGTGTCTTCAAAATTCTTCCCAAATAATTCCTTGAAGACCAACGTGCTTTTGATCCGATGCTTTACTTACTAAGCACAACCACACTATCATCGACTATAATTGTCACATACACAGTCGGTATGCACAACCACCTCACTACCACAAAGTGGCTAGGTCTACCATGTTGTGCATACCCATCCCGGCAGCCATTCCACGCACTTCACAATATCTGAGATAATCACATTTACAAGGCATCCACAACACGGAGGTATACATGGTTCACCACCACAGTATGTGATGGCTAGTCCACGGAGTAATGCCCTACGGACTCCGTATATACTCAATACTCAACTTTTATCTGACTACACAGCAGGGAGTACATACACCCAGTTTACCCAGCATAAAACCATGAGGGCACAGATGTGCCAATAATTCAGGTACCGAAGTACCAGTGCTCAGCACTCGCTGCACACACTACACTTAACCCGCACCCACGGGAAGCAGACAATATTGTTTTTGGGCTTATATCAATGCCCTACAATTTAATCCCCACTAGCTAGGCATTCATCATTTATCACCTACAGCTAGCATACATTGAGTACAAGAAATAAACAATTAATTCATACAAGGTTAAGAAGCTTACAACCCTTGTCTGGCATTTTTCCGGTACTGAGGGAGGCTCGGGATGTCTCTGTGAAGCTTGGCATACACCTCAGGTCCACTGGAATCTTTGATGAACAATTCTAACACCAAACCCTAGCCTCCCTTTCCATTTCACTTCCCCCTTTTCTTCAAAACATCAATACAACATTCAGTACTTCCAACGGCTCACTGCAGTCTCCATTTTCTTCCTTGGCATTTTAACAAACGCTTTGAGTGCATGCCTTTCCTTCTTTTTCTCCCTTAGGGTTTTCACAAACTCAACATGGCCTTCTGGCTTTTCATAGGCACATTCAAGCTCTCACAGCTCCTGTTTAATTGCATACTTTCACTCCAAGCTTTCATTCATAGCAAATGCCATTGTAGCTCTCATTGAAGCTTCAAACAACCATTATTTTTCCCAAACCCTCATACAAGATCTTCAATACAGCTTAATAGAGTCCAGTTGAATCCATGGAAGGTTAGTAATCAAAAACCAAGCATTGAACACTCACATACCTTCAAGAGAAGGTTTTCCCCCAAAAACCCGAGCCTCCACACTGTTCATCATCATTTTTCTCTGGTTTATGGTTCTCATTAGATAGGAAATTCGAACACGAGCTCGGAGCACTTTGGATCGTCCGATTTGGACTCCAGATGGCCGAGATATGGCCGTTACAATCTCGGCCAATAAAATCATAACAAAGAGCATCTTTTGATGCTGCTCCGTGTACCTGCACAACACTGAAGCGCCGCCTCCACTGTGTTGTCGAGTCGTGATTGGTCCGTCAGAGAATCTACGTAATCGGCCATTGGATCAAGGTCAAAAAGGCAGGATTCAATACGGGCCTTCCGATTAGCACAATCTGCGACAGTCTTGATCGGCGCTGATGAGGGCCATCGGATAGAGATCTGAGCCGCCATCTTACCATGCGCGCACCACACTGGATCAGAATACCTCCTTCATGCAACGCGGCTCATGGATTTAACTTGCATCTGGCCAATCACGAACCGCGTGGAAGTATCATTTAACGCCGCCTGAGAAGCACCTTAGCCTGCCTTTTTTCTGACCGTGCGATTGGAACAATGAAGACGTGGCTTCATCTAGACCGTTGATATGGGATTTTGGCTTTTTCAAACTGCCCAAAATACCCCTGTGAAACATAAAAATGGCCTCTATAACTTTTAAGAGTTTGTTAAAAACTCTATAGAGAAAATTTCTAGAGAGGTTTTCTCTCTCCTAGAAATTTCTCAAACATTTGGTGTGCGGACCACAGAGGGAGGGCATGCGCACGCGCGCGGCCCTGCTGCCTTGCGGCATGGCTTGCAAGCCTGCTGCCTTGCGGGCTGTGCTGCCTTGCGGCATGGCCTTGCGGGCTGTGCTTGTTGTGCTTGCCATGTGGCTGGCCTGCTGGCTGGCTGCCTTGGCCCTCGGCCAGGCTGGCTGCCACGGTGGCATGCCACCTAGGTACAGTGGGTCCCACCCACAGTTTTCTCTCTCCTCTTTCTCTCTCTTTTGATTCTCTCTCTTCCTTCTCTCTCTTATGATTCTCTCCATTCTTCATGCTTCAGAAGGTGTCCAACACAGTGATAAACACTGTCACATCATTTGTAACACTGTCACATCGCCTGTATCACTGCCATATCGCATGTATCATTGTCAGCTTGCATGTGGGGTCCACACTCTCTCTCTTCTTGCTAAACCAATAATGGGACCCATACTTTCTCTCCATTTTCTCTCTCCTCTTTCTATCAGTATGTTGTCTATGTGGGTACTGTCCACATCACCAGTGGGGCCCACACACATTTTGGGCCCACACACATTCTGTCACCTGTCGAAATTGTTGTTGCCCAGTCAACTCAATGCATACCTTCTCAATCACTCTCTAGAAGCTGTAGAATACTGTAGAACATTCCAAAGGCTTCCTCGGCTCTGCCACTTGCACAAACACTATGTCTCCTCATTTCTCTCACTGTAAACTCGTCAACACTGCCCACACAGCCAAGTTGCCAACAATGACAACACATGGCCAACAGTAGTAACATTAACCCTGAGACCTAATATTAAAATTGCATTTCATATCATTGGTTTCATATCATTGGGTGAAGCATGCATGTGATACTGGATTTCTCACTGAGCTAGGATGCAAGCTCACCCTCATATCGATATGTCTTTTTCAGATTATGTTGTAGGTGACTATTTTGTAGCTGATTTTATGGAGTCTCTACTTGCGAGCATTATTGTCGAGACTAATGATGTTGGTAGGGAGCATGGCAAGGGCTGCACCTATAGCAACTATGTCTACGCATGACGTAGCCCTCCCCTTACTCTTTCCCTTCTATACTTATGATTGTTTTTGTTGGTAGACGAAGAGGTCTATCAAAACAATGTTACAGATTTACTCTTTTTGGTTTGGCTATGTGTATATTTGATACTGCATTATATTGAATGGAAAAATATTAAGTGTAATTCATAACAAACAATATTATGGTTATGATATCATGTTGGTTGCATCTGTCAATTATGAATGCTTCTGCTATTATTATTATTTTTTTCATTCACTTGATTGTATGGATATTGTTTGTGTAAACTATGAGATTTATATGGGTAATCATTGTGGTTAGTGATCTTGGATGGATTCGGGTTACCACGAGGGTTGACCCAGAAATCACATCCTATTCTCTAAAATAGGGGTTTGTGACACATTGCATGCATTAGACATTGAATCATCTTTTAAAAGAGAGCATGATGAACAGTTTTTATTGTTCATCATCTCTAACCTCAAGATCACCATGGAATTTTCCAAATACCTTGTATATCCTAGCTTAAAATCCACTTGCAACTCATCATTCATCTCAGAAATGGATTAAGAAACTTACCTTCCAGATTATTGAGTTGATCACCCAAAACTAGCACTTTGATTTTCACCAACAACCCAACTTGTCTCAATAAACCCTTTTCCTGCAACTTCCTTGGTCTTTCTTCTTCATAGCTTTGTTGTTGTTGTAACCCTACTCTTTACAACACTACAGCCCTCAAAATCTCCTCATGAATCAGTCTCAAACACTCTCTTGAGCTCAGTCTCAAAGGAAATTCCCAACATCCCTTCACAAAGTCTCAAAGAGCTTCTCTCTCAACTCATTCACGTTTTAAGCTCTAACAAAGGCTGGAAATGGTTAGTTTAGCCTCTTATATAATTTCCCATCTTTTCTTAATTTCTTTTATTTTTCTCCAAATCTTGGCCATGTAAATTACCACTTTATCCTTCCTAGATACCTTTGCATGAGTAAGCCATCTACTACTTAGGTACCCACTAAGTACATAGACTGTTGTACCCTTTAAGACTCCATTTGTTTGTATACACACACACCCTCATGCCCTTTTTGGTGTTCTCATACTCTAAATATACTAAAATGCCATCCTAAACCAACCTTTTACATTAGTCCATAATAACAACTTAAATCTTATTCTTATATACTATACATCATACATTTACTTTATCTTACACATAGTATATATTCATACATGTATCTATATATATACATATACATAAATACTATTATAATATGATCACAGTATAATATCTATATTTGTAATGACATACATTTTACAATTTAATTTCTATGAAGGATTCTATAATTTCATCTAAGCAAGCTAGTTTAATTATTACCTGCCTAGCCAATAACTTAGATCATTAAGGACTCCAAAATGCCTAGCCTCAATCCTCAGTCCTATCTACCTACCATTATACAATCAAGGTAAGACATAAGTTACCTTCCAACACCTGGGGTGTTACAATGGAAAATACGTTGGAGTTGCACACCCCCATGGGCTCTAGAACTGAGCTAGATACTTACTATGGGTCATGCCTAGTGAATGAAGATTGATAGCCAAGTGATGGAGGCCAACCTCATCAGACTTGAAATGAAGGATTTTGATGCGATTTTGGGCATGGACTGGTTATCCAAGCATCAAGCCAGTGTCTTATGTTCAAGACGTCAGATCTTGTTCTAACCCACCAGTGAAGGAGCATTCGTGTTTACCGGCGACAAGTCCAAGAAACATCAAAAGTTATCCCCGTCTACTGTTTAGGCCTCCAAGCTTCTAGGGTATGGTTGTGAGAGTTATTTAATATAAGTGTTGGACACCGAGGTAGAGACACCTTGACTAGAGGAACTACCATTGGTCAATGAGTTTCCTGATGTCTTTCCTAAAGAGTTACCAGGCCTACCACCAAATATAGAGATGGAGTTTGTAATTGAGCTACTCCTAGGATCAACTCTAGCCTCCAAGGCCCCATACCAAATGGCTCCCACCGAGTTGAAGGAACTAAAGTTACAACTCCAAGAATTGTTAGACAAGAGGTTTATTAGGCAGAGCATCTCACCTTGGGGAGCTCCAGTCTTATTTGTGAAAAAAAAAGGATAGGAGTATCCGATTGTGCATTGACTATCATGAATTGAAAAAGATCACCATCAAGAACCGGTACCCCCTATCCAGAATTGATAACTTGTTCGACCAGTTAGAAGGTGCGTATGTATTCTCAAAGATCAACCTCTGATCAGGATACCACCAACTGAAGATAAAGGGTAGTAACATCTCCAATACAACATTCAGGACAAGATATGGTTACTTTGGGTTCTTGGTAATGTCTCTAGGTTTAACCAATGTATCAGCATCCTTCATGGAGTTAATGAACCGAGTGTTCCATGAGTTCTTAGATAAGTTTTTCATCATCTTCATTGATGACGTACTTATCTACTCACCATATGATGCCACTCATGCGAAACACCTCAAAATGACATTGTAAAAATCGAGACAGGAGAGATTATATGCCAAATTTAAGAAGTATGAGTTTTGGCATAAGGGGGTAGCCTTTTTGGGCCATATTGTCACTGCGGAGGGTATAGCAATGGACCCCAGTAAGGTTAGTATAGTTATAGATGGGCTACGTTGAAGACAGTCACAGAGATTTGGAGTTTCCTTGGGTTGGCTGAGTACTACCATTGGTTTATTGAGGACTTCTCCCAGATAGCAATACCACTGATAGGGTTGATGAAGAAAGGAGTGAAATTTGTGTGGTCTAATAAATGCGAGGAGAGATTTCAGACTCTCAAGTAGAAGCTTGTCACTACCTTAATTCTGACCATCCCCTCAAGAAAGGCCCTATTTACCATTTGAATGGATGCATCAAAGCTCAATTTGGGCTGTGTGCTTATGCAGACGATAAAATAATGGCATACACCTCTAGAAAACTGAAGATGAATGAGAAAAATTACCCCACACAGGATCTAGAATTGACAATGATCATATTCACCTTAAAAAAATGGTGACACTACTTGTACTGTAAAGCTTTCTGTATAATGTTGGACCACAAGAGCTTAGTACACTTGTTCAATCAGAAAGAGTTGAACATGAGACAGCGGAGATGGCTAGAGCTACTGAAGGATTATGAGTGTGATATCAAGTATCACCCATGTAAGGGCAATATGGTGGCTGATGCCTTAAGTCGGAAGGCATTGGTCTCAGTAGAAGGGGAGAGCCTCGATGGCAAGGAGGGGCATAATATGGCCCATACCTCAATCACTACCCCTCCCCTAGACATTAAAGCATCTACTATAGATACCCTAGTATCGGAATGGTTCAAGATGGCGGTGGAATTATTGAGTGCCATGACTATATTGTAAGACCCGTGTCAATTTAACCCGGTCTTACCACCTTGAACCAGGTTTACCCATCATGGTCGAGTCAAATGGACCAAGGGCATGAAGGAGATCGAGATCCCAGGTACGAAATCGACCCAAAAATACTTAATTCTAGGGGAGGGTCGCACACCCAGTGAAGCAGGGTCGGACCTCCCAAAACAGAAAGTCATACCCTCAGTTTTGAAGGGAGGGTCGGACAGCTTAAGACCCTAGGATCGACGGGATCATCGACCCTCGGTTTCTGACAAAAACTGAAATTAGGAAATTTCCTAATTTTCAGTTGGGATTCTTTCCAAATCTCAATGGGATTATTATAGGACATTCCTAGCCTATTTAAAGGACGTTCCTAAGCCACTTTCACTCATTTCACAACCCTAATTGAATTGAGAGAAAGAAAGAAGAAGGAAAAGAGGAAGAACGGAGGCTAGGAAGAAGGCTTAGCAAAAAAGAGAAGAAATTGCAGAGAAAAGTAATCTTCTCAGGTATGGATACTAATTCCATGAGTTTCTACAGACCTTAGGTTAGATATGGTTGAGTGTAGGATTTCGGAGAAACCCAAACCATCCATCCATGGTTAGACTTTCATGGAAAACCATAGGAGGATGCACGAAAACTATTTAGATGGTTTATACATGGTTCTAGACCATGGAATGAATGTTGAGTAAATATAGGAAGCAAGCCATAGGACCCCAAACACGAAGAATGGATTAAAAGTGGAAATTAGACCAGAGTGCACCAAGGGTCGCACCGAGGGTCGATAGACCATCCGACCCTAAGTGTTTCTGACCATCAACCCTCAGCATTCGGGAAGTTCAGAATGGAGGGAGGGTCGATAGACCCATCGACCCTAGCATCGACCCTCAGTTGACAGAATGGTTTTTAAATTCTGAATTAATTCTAATTAAATTCTATCGACTTTGTTAGGTTTGCTAGCAATATAATACCGTTATAACAGTGAATCGAAAGCTTGGAAAAATATCTATTAGCAAGCTAAGGTGAGGAACCTTAACCCCAAACTAAATTGGTTAATAATAAACTGTTTTCTATTTCTTGAGTCCTATGCCATGTGTGATTCTATGCAAATATGTTGTAATGTGCATACAGCATGCCATCCAATATTTCTATTACTTGTTCATGCATATTTACTTTATTATTTATAACATGATGATGATGATGATGATAGGAATAGGCATGTGATTGTATTTGTGTGGTTGATGTGCTTGATGCGAGCGAGTATCAGGGGAGGTGTGATGAGAACATCAATAAACGTTAACCTTTGGCGGGTCTCAGCACTTTAGCTCTATCTCTAACTCAAGTCTTGTGCAATGGCATCGTCGTATTGCCATTACCTTAGCAGAACTATTATGTCGTAGAGTATCAGGGGAGGTGGTCTCGGTCCTTGTAGTCTCTGACTCTACCGGGGGGCCTTAGCTCTATCTCTATGGATGTTCTGAGGGATGCTAGGGTAAGGCCTTGGATACACTGTTTGGCATTAGGATTGGTTAGCAGCGAGCCCAGTTTGCAAGCCCTCGCTAACAGGGGCTTACGTGTTGGTATAGCATTATATAGCAATAAACGTTAACCTTTGTTGTATAATGTTATGGTAGGGTGGATGGGGACGACGATAAACGTTAATCTTCGGGCGGGCTTCCACACCCTGTGTATAGAGGCGGTATCAATAAACATTAACCTTTGATCACCCAACCTTTCTATTGCGCATTGCAAACTATAAACCAAGACCAAAGATATAAATTGACTTTTTGCATGCATATGTAATGTTGCATTGTTTTGGCTACTCACTGAGCCGTGTTGTGTGCTCACCCCTCGATGTCGAATATTTATAGTTGATGATGCAGGTTATACAGTTGAAGATTATATGAACGCGTCGGCGTACAGAACTGTAGCAGCTGTGGAAGTTGGAGCTGAAGACGATACACACGACTCCTTTTGCGAGTGCAACTCGTGTGTATTCGATTAGATATTTTTGTAGGTTTCTTTATTGGATTTATAAGACATGTATTGGGTATTTAAATATTTATGTCTTAGTTAAACACAGAATAATTTGATATTATTTATGGGTATCATTCTAGTTCTCAGTTCATATTATTTATAAATTTTCCGCTATTGTGTATTACTCTGATTATGATTGTGGATGCGTGTAAAGTTTGGATAACGCGGGGATAGCCTACTAGAGATCCTGGTTGAACCGTTGGTTACTTGGCGGTTCATCACACCATTCTGAACAATGTGGAATTGGGGTGTGACAACTTGGTATCAGAGCATCTCAGGCCTTGCCCGCCGAACTGACACACATTCAAGACCATTGTGGACTGAGAGAGGATAAATTAAAAGCTTTAATACAAACGCATTGTAAGCACAAGTGATGATTGAAACCGAATTAAAAAGAGAATAATACATCTATTAAAGGGAAAATCAGTTACATACAATGAGTAAGAGAACCAAACATATATACATCGCTAAAGCAGAGTACAGTCCACAACCCGGGACAGTTACTACGTAGTACAAGAAAAGTAAAGTACAATCAAGAAGCCGGAGGCGAAGGAGGAGGCGGTGCCTCACGATCTCTGTCGTAGTCCTCGGATAGACTCTAGTCAACCAGGCTATCCGAGTCCGGGTCGTCTGTAGACTAGGCGTGAGATCGGTTACTCTCTCCGTCGGTCGCCGCTTTGGATCTCCATGAGCTCACCTATCCGTGCGTCGGATGTGTGCTTGAGCAGCCAACAGCTCATCCACTCTCATGCGCTGAGCATCTAGCAAATCCTCCATCCTCGGGGGTCCGATCTGCGGGGGTCTCTCTGATCTCGCACAACATCTCCATCATATCGGAAGATGGGCGTAAAGGGACCAGCATCATGAGAAGGATTGGTCTCGGGTACCGGAAGCCGCGCGGCGAAGTACCAGCCCGATCCGCATGCGTAGGTGATGGCGGTGGTATCGCATCGACATCCATATATAAGCGATCATCGTCGATCGGATCCCCACGAGCCCTAGCGGCAGCCTCGGCATCAGCCATCTCAATCCGAGTGTGAGGGCGCACCATCGCGTTCCTCTCCTCATCACTAACCTCCGCATCTCGGAGCCCCATCTTGCGAATAGCCTCCCAATCTAGAGGCGACGAGAAGGTCTTCTCCTCGGATCTTCTCATCAACCGGATCCACCCCCAAACGGGTCGAGCAATCAGTAATCATGCGTCCATAGGGTAGATTACCCCTATGACCGGACAATGTGGCACCGATCATCGTCCGCATGATGATGTAAGGAACGCAGACCGGCCGTCGAGTGCATATCACTGTAAATCAAGAACTGGGTCAGGCCGAGACACCCTCTCATAGTGCCCACTCTACGGAATCAGATTATCTTGGATAATCTTGCGAAAGACTCGTGGAGATGGACGCAAGTAGCAAGCTCTCATCTCGCCATCTATCGGGACGGAGCAACCGATTGTCGATCTCAGCTCTCATCTCCATCTCAACAAACTGTGGCTCTCCCGGCGCATAGTACACCATAGGGCCATCATAGGCAATGCCCAACAAATCGGCCAGCTGCCGATAATCAAAGGAGATGTGCACCCCTTTGACGTAGCTAGTGATGCGCAACTCCTGACCACGCTCGACATCATTGTAATCCCCCACCACCGGAGATTACAATAGAACCGGGCGCACCAAGTCTGGACATGTGCACACGTCGTATGTGATGACAGGGAGCCACCCCATGTCACCGAATGCTCCCTCTACATTGAACAAGGCTAGCTCAGCCAAGTTCACCATGCGACCCCCTTCCACTTTCTTACAGACATAGTCAGCATATTGTGCCTCAGCTTCATTCGAACGGAAGCGAAGTGGATCACGCAATCTTGGCACTTTGGTACGGGCCATAGTATCTACAAAATAAGAAAGAGAAAGGAAACAAGGAGTTAGTAGGATAAAAATCCAAAATTTGAGTAAATAACGACGTAAGTTGACTATAAAGCCCCATTTCTTACCATACAAGTGGGAATAAGGACTTACGAAGGTTTAAACATATCCTACAATCTACATGCAGTAGAAAATTTTAACGGATAAGGTCCAATTTGAAGAAATTCAAGAAAAATCAAAATTTCGATAAATTAGGGCAAAAAGAGAAAAATTTAAGTTTCTCGATAACCAACCGATGAAACTGAAAACTTTTTGAGGGCTTTCGTTCCTCAAGACCCCAATAACAAAAGCCCCCAATAAAAATCGAATTTTTACGGTTGGAAAAAGTTTAATTTGGAAAAGATGAGCTAAATGAGTAAAAACCTAGAAATAAAAACCTAAAAACAGAGAAAGTTGGGAAATTATACCTGTAGAGGTGATGTGGACGTCGAAACTCGGAGTAAGAACGATCCACAATAGTGAAGTAACACTGTAGCAACTCGGAGAGTAGAGACGAGTCGAAACGGAGGAAGAATAGTGAGAATTGACCCAGAATCGGATCTTAAAAATCTGATTTTTGGTCCGAGGGTCGGACAAATCGACTGACACCATCGACCCTCGGATCGACCCTCCAATCGACCCTCAGCTCTCGGGAAGAACAGGACATTCCCAGGGTCGGATACTAAGGGTCGGACATACCATCGACCCTCACTACCGACCCTACATAGAAAAGACAGTATTTTTTTCAGAATGAATTGAGGATTCAAATTTTATATCGGTTAGCGTGCCTACATGAAGTATAAATGATTTCTCACGATTTTGATGATTTTCGGGCACCACCCATCTCAAAAGTAAATATGTCGGCCGTAGAGTTACCCGGGACCCGAAACACAGTCCCACCACCACCACCGGCGGATGAGACTAGTCAAGAGAACAATTATGCACAGGGTAATCCCGAGCCGGCAAACCCTACGAATTTGCCACCACCACCACCTGAGCTAACAACAGTGGTGATGAATCTGGCTCAACAGCTACAACAAATGCAACATGCACAAACTCAAATGCAGGTTGCGATGAGAGTTATGTTTCAAGCCACTCAGGCTGCAGCCATGCACACTGGGCAAGCTAGTACAGCACCGGTGGGTAACCACCCAGCTCCTCAAACACCTCAGCAACCGGCTGCACAGATTCCAGTGCAGGTCCCAGAAGCAGCACAGGCTAATTATCAGTATCTACCCCAGATGTTTGGGGCATATCAAAACCAGATGGATCACTCTCGACTGGTCGAGAGGTTTTTAAAGATGAAACCCAGAGAATTCAACAGCAAACCGTCTGATCCATTATGGCCAGCACACTGGATCGACGAGATGGAAAGAAATTTTCTGATGATGACTATTATAGAAGAGGAGAAAGTATTGTGTGCCACCTTCATGCTCAAAGGCGACGCACATCATTGGTGGAAATCGACCAGGGCCTATCTATTGACTAAGCATACCCTACTGACTTGGGCTATATATAAAGAAGCTTTCTTTGAGAAATATTTTCCACGAAGCTTCAGAGATTAGATGGAGAAGCGATGTCGGTGGATGCGTACCAACAACGTTATGAAGAGCTGTTTTTCTTCGCACCACTAAGTATGCAAGAAGAAGATACAAAAACCCGTAGATTCGTCGCGGGACTAAGAGGAAGTATAAGGGAACATGTTCTGGGATTAGAGAAGAACATATATAATGAAGCTGTCCAGATCGCTCGAGTGATTGAATCGAGCCAGAAAGAGAGTTATTTCACTCAAAACAAAGGCATAAAAAGGCCAGCTGGGAATTCTTATTACGGAAGCAATAATAGGACGTATAAACCTTTCCGTCCTCAGAATTTTGCAACAGTACCAAAGTCTACTGCAGCAGCTCAACCTCAGCCAAAGCCAAATTCTGAAGCCCCGAAGTGTTATAACTGCAACCAACCAGGGCATATGGCAAGAGAGTGCCCAAAACCCAAAAAGCTGTTACATCAAGGACGGGTATATGTTGTTACATCAGAGGATGCAGCCGCATCGCCCGATGTGGTCACAGGTATGACCGAAACTTTAAGATTATAATTACACTGATTGAGTATGTAGACTAAGTAAAAACGAATCACAGGTATCGTACCTATCAATGGCGTACCGCCAGAGTACTCTTTGATTCGGGAGCTACTCATTCATTTATATCTGTGTCGTTTGGAAAGAAGACCAATCTGCCCATCCAAACATTAGACTACAAATTACTTGTACGGTCACCGATGGGATTAGAAGTGGAATTAGAGAAAGGTTATGGACCATGTCCAGTTCTCATTGGAGAGCAGACCTTGGATGCAACCTTAATACAACTTGAGATGGCAGACTTTGATGTCATCTTAGGAATGGATTGGTTAGCTCGGCACTCTGCAAATCTGTTATGCGCCGAGAAGAAGCTAACGTTCAAGGACAAAGAAGGAGCAGAATTCAGTTTCTCGGGAACCAAACTTCCCCGGAGATGCAAGCTCATACTCTCAGCATTAAAGACTAAGAAGTGCCTTGAGAAAGGAGCGGTCGGATATCTAGTATCAGTGGTCGACCTAACTAAGGACGTGCCACGAATGGAAGATATTGATGTCGTGCGGGATTTTCCTAATGTATTTCCAGAGAAATTACCCGGATTACCACCCGACCGATCCACGGAGTTTGTAATAGAACTTATACCTGGAGCCGCACCAGTATCAAAAGCACCTTATAGAATGGCTCCTACTGAACTAAAGGAATTAAAAGTGCAATTACAAGAACTGCTGGATAAGGGTTATATTAGACCCAGTATATCTCCATGGGGAGCACCGGTGTTGTTCGTAAAGAAGAAGGATGGTAGTGTTCGATTATGCATCGACTATCGAGAGTTGAATAAACTGACCATCAAGAATCGATACCCACTACCCAGGATCGATGACTTGTTCGATCGATTACAAGAAGCGAAGGTATTTTCAAAGATCGATCTTCGATCAGGGCTATCATCAACTGAAGATTAAAGAAGGTGACATTCCGAAGACAGCTTTCAGGACAAGATACGGACATTATGAGTTCCTAGTGATGTCCTTCGGACTGACTAACGCACCGGAAACATTCATGGAACTTATGAACCGGGTTTTCCACGACATGTTGGATACGTCGGTCATAGTATTTATTGATGACATATTGGTATATTCCAAGGACAAGGAAACCCATGTCAAGAACCTAAACGCAGCCCTACAGCGTTTAAGGGAAGAGAAGTTATATGCCAAATTTTTGAAGTGTGAGTTTTGGCTAAGTGAAGTCGCCTTTCTAGGCCATGTAGTATCCGCAGAAGGAATCAAAGTGGACCCTAGTAAGATCGAGGCTATTGTGAAGTAGGAAGCACCAAAGAGCGTCTCAGAAATTAGAAGTTTTCTGGGTCTAGCTGGATATTATCGGAGATTCGTAGAAAACTATTCTCGGATTGCCGTACCTCTTACCAGTTTGACCAAGAAAGGAGAAAAGTTCGTATGGACGGATAAGTGTGAAAAGAGCTTTCAAACACTGAAGACCAGATTGATATCCGCTCCAATTTTAACCATTCCCGTTCCAGGACAGACATTTACCTTATACACTGATGCATCGGGATTGGGATTAGGATGTGTGCTTATGCAAGGAGAACAAGTAGTTGCATATGCATCGAGACAGTTGAAGGTACATGAGAAGAATTACCCCACTCATGATTTGGAGTTAGCGGCAGTAGTACATGCTGTCAAGATATGGAGACACTACCTATACGGAGAAAAATTTCAGATTAAGTCGGACCATAAAAGCCTTACGTATCTATTTAATCAGAAGGAGTTAAATATGAGACAAAGAAGATGGCTGGAACTATTGAAAGACTATGATTGTGACATCCAGTATCATCCGGGAAAAGCGAACGTAGTAGCAGACGCATTGAGCAGAAAAGCAATGATAAAATCTCAAGGAGAAACTAGCACAACTGCAGCAATGTGTACTATCGGGATGGTATTTAGCCACGGTAACGAGCAGTATGTGATCGATACACCAGATGGACCAACCAACCAAGGGTTCATTCATCGGTTTTCAAATATGTTCGCGGCATTGAAGATAATACCGGATATAGTGGATGAAGTGAAGACAGCTATCAAAGCAGATCCTTATCTGATAACGGTACAAGAAGATATTGAGAAAGGTAGGACTAACCCTGAGTTCACCATGGATGACGAGAAGGTACTGAAATATAAAGGGAGAATATGTGTACCTAAATCAGAAAATATGGACATTAGACACCGACTGATGAAGGAAGCCCATACCACCATCTACTCGATACATCCTAGAAGCACAAAAATGTATCATGATCTAAAGAAACTGTATTGGTGGAGGGTAATAAAGGCAGATGTAGCCTAGTTCGTGTCTCAATGCCTAAATTGTCAGAAAGTAAAGGCGGAACGACAAAGACCCGCAGGACTGTTACAGCCATTACCGGAACCAGCATGGAAATGGGACTGCATCACTATGGACTTCGTCACAGGACTACCATTGACTCCTCGAGTAGTTGACGCAGTTTGGGTGATTGTAGACCGTCTGACTAAAACAGCTCACTTCATACCGATACAACCCCAATATACACTCGAAAGGTTAGCAAAGCTGTATGTGGATAATATTGTTCGGTTACATGGTGTTCCAGAAAGCATTGTGTCCGATAGAGATCCACGATTTACTTCCAAATTTTGGGAAGGACTACAAAAGGCCATGGGCACAACATTGAAGTTCAGCACTGCATTCCACCCACAGACAGACGGACAGTCGGAGCGTACAATTCAGATTTTAGAAGATATGCTACGAGCATGTGTGATTGATTTCAAGGGATCATGGGACGAAAAGTTACCATTGATCGAGTTCGCTTACAATAACAGCTATCAGGCTACTATACGGATGTCACCTTATGAAGCACTGTATGGTAGGAAGTGTCGAACTCCCTTGTTTTGGAATGAAGTTGGAGAACGTAGTATTGTTGGACCAGAATTTGTTGAAGAGACTTGTCGAGTGGTCAACGTCATCAAGGAAAGAGTAAGAGTAGCTCAGAACCGTCAGAAGCAATACGCAGATACTCGACGAAGAGATCTAGAGTTCTCCGTAGGTGATAAAGTATTTCTGAAAGTATCGCCTATGCGAGGATTGAAGAGGTTCGGACAGAAAGGAAAGCTAAGTCCAAGATATGTCGGACCATATGAGATTCTGGCTAAGCGTGGGAAAGTAGCTTATCAGTTAGCACTACCACCATCTATGTCAAGTGTGCATGACGTATTTCACATATCCTTATTGAAGAAGTATGTCAAAGACCCAACACATGTGTTGACAGTAGATTTTCCAGAACTGACTGATGATTTGACATTTGAAGTAATACCAACGAAAATCACTAGTCGGAAGGTTCAACGTCTACGCAACAGAGATATCTACTATGTTAAGGTCACATGGAAAAATAGAGACATGGAAGAGATTACATGGGAAGAAGAAAATGCTATGAGAAAGCAATACCCTGACTTGTTTGATTCAGAAGGTACGTACAATTTCGAGGACAAAATTTTTATAAGTTGGGGGGAGTTGTAAGACCCGTGTCAATTTAACCCGGTCTTACCACCTTGAACCAGGTTTACCCATCATGGTCGAGTCAAATGGACCAAGGGCATGAAGGAGATCGAGATCCCAGGTACGAAATCGACCCAAAAACACTTAATTCTAGGGGAGGGTCGCACACCCAGTGAAGCAGGCTCGGACCTCCCAAAACAAAAAGTCAGACCCTCAGTTATGAAGGGAGGGTCGGACAGCTTAAGATCCTAGGGTCGATGGGATCATCGACCCTCCCATCGACCCTCACCTATAGCCCTTCTGAGTACAGGAATAGCTAATGAAAATACATTTCAGTGACCGAGGAAACAATTTATCTCGTGAGCGGATTTCAGAGAAACCCAAACCATCCATCCATGGTTAGACTTTCATGGAAAACCATAGGAGGATGCACGAAAACTATTTAGATGGTTTATACATGGTTCTAGACCATGGAATGAATGTTGAGTAAATATAGGAAGCAAGCCATAGGACCCCAAACACGAAGAATGGATTAAAAGTGGAAATTGGACCAGAGTGCACCAAGGGTCGCACCGAGGGTCGATAGACCATCCGACCCTAGGTGTTTCGGGCATGCCATCCAATATTTCTATTACTTGTTCATGCATATTTACTTTATTGTTTATAACAAGATGATGATGATGATGATAGGAATAGGCATGTGATTGTATGCGTGTGGTTGATGTGCTTGATGCGAGCGAGTATCAGGGGAGGTGTGATGAGAACGTCAATAAACGTTAACCTTTGGCGGGTCTCAGCACTTTAGCTCTATCTCTAACTCAAGTCTTGTGCATTGGCATCATCGTATCGCCATTACCTTAGCAGAACTATTATGTCGTAGAGTATCAGGGAGGTGGTCTCGGTCCTTGTAGTCTCGACTCTACCGGGGGCCTTAGCTCTATCTCTATGGATGTTCTAAGGGATGCTTGGGGTAAGGCCTTGGATACACTTGTTTGGCATTAGGATTGGTTAGCGGCGAGCCCGTTTGTAAGCCCTCGCTAACAGGAGCTTACGTGTTGGTATAGCATTATATAGCAATAAACGTTAACCTTTGTTGTATAATGTTATGGTAGGGTGGATGGGGACGACGATAAATGTTAACCTTCGAGCGGGCTTCCACACCCTGTGTATAGAGGCGGTATCAATAAACGTTAACCTTTGATCACCCAACCTTTCTATTGCGCATTGCAAACTATAAACCAAGACCAAAGATATAAATTGACTTTTTGCATCCATATATAATGTTGCATTATTTTGGCTACTCACTGAGCCGTGTTGTGTGCTCACCCCTCGACGTCGAATATTTTTAGTTGATGATGCAGGTTATATAGTTGAAGATTATATGAACGCGTCGGTGTACGGAACTGTAGCAGCTGTGGAAGTTGGAGCTGAAGACGATACACACGACTCCTTTTGCGAGTGCAACTCGTGTGTATTCGATTAGATATTTTTGTAGGTTTCTTTATTGGATTTATAAGACATGTATTTGGTATTTAAATATTTATGTCTTAGTTAAACACAGAATAATTTGATATTATTAATGGGTATCATTCTAGTTCTCAGTTCATATTATTTATAAATTTTCCGCTATTGTGTATTACTCTGATTATGATTGTGGATTCGTGTAAAGTTTGGATAACACGGGGATAGCCTACTAGAGATCCTGGTTGAACCGTTGGTTACTTGGCGGTTCATCACACCATTCTGAACAATGCGAAATTGGGGTGTGACATATATGGCCCACCCTACTAGATGAGGTTAAGATGGCTATGGATGGTGACCCATACTTGAAGACCCTTAAGCAGGAGTTGAATAAAGGGAAACAAGATCTGGATTTTTTGGTAGATGGCCTAGGAATCATAGGGTACCGAGGGAGAGTATGCATACCAGAGACTGGACAACCCTTAAAAAAGGCTATTATGATAGAAGTCTAGTCCTTTCCCTATACTATACACCCTGGTAGCACCAAGATGTACCAGAATTTAAAGAAGGAATTTTGGTAGAGAGGCATGAAGGTAGATGTAGCCCACTTTGTCTACAAGTTTTTTACTTGTCAACAAGTGAAGACAAACCGCCAAAGATTACCCAGATTGCTTCAACCATTGGCTATCCCATAGTGAAAAATGAGACCACAACACTATGGATTTTGTGACAAGACTACCTTTGACACCGAAATCAATGGACGCAGTTTGGTAGTTGTAGACCACCTCACCAAGGTGGCCCATTTCATAGTTGTTCGCCCCCAATACACTGTGGACAGGCTAGCCAAGCTGTATGTAGACAACATAGTAAGACTTCATGGGGTACCGGCGAGTATTGTATCAGACAAGGACCTGAGTTTACCTTTAAATTATGGGATGGCTTGTAAAAGGTAATGGGAACTCAACTGAGGTTCAGCACCGCATTCCACCCAGAGACGGATGGGCAGTCAAAACGTACCATACAAATACTGGAGGATATGCTCCGAGCCTGTGCCTTGGATTTCAAGGGTAGTTGGGACAAGTACTTATCCCTGATCAAATTTTCCTACAAATATAGCTTCCAAGCTACATTAAAAGCTGCTCCATATGAAGTCTTGTATGGTAGGCAATGTATGACTCCTTTGTACTGGAATGAAGTAGGAGAGTGAAGAATAATGGGGCCAGATATCATACAGGACACCTGTGAAAAGGTAGATTTTATCAGAAAAAGAATAAAGGTAGCTCAGAGCAAACAGAAAAGTTACGTCGATGGGTGGCATAAAGAACTAGAGTTCCAATTTGGAGACAAGGTTTTCTTGAAAGTGTTGCCACATCGAGGCATTCGTCATTTCGAAAAGAAAGGAAAGCTTAGTCCCAGATACATCAGTTCGTATTAGATTTTGAGGCAGAGTAGGAAGGTGGCCTACCAGTTGGCATTACCCCAAGCACTGTTTGTGGTTCATGACGTCTTCCACATTTTTCTCCTCAAGAAATACGTTCATGACCCTTCACACATATTACATATTGAATGTGAAATTCCCACAGTTTTGGACTTGATTTCTAGGATAACACTAGAATATGTAGGCAGTTTGGGATGGACATCCAAAATTCAATCTGCCATCGAGACCACGTCAGTCTGGTTATCTTTGGGTGACTATTTCATTCATCCATTTAAGGTAAAATCTCTTGTTCTTCAATTTTTAGAATGAGATATATGCATACATGATAAAGTTAATGCATGACATGTGAGTACATGTATGGATGAGCCATATATGTGATAGAGTTAAATCTGTAAATGATGAATGTAATATATGTATATGTCTTGTTGATGTGGTTTTGAGGTTTTTATTTTCATTCTTCTCTGAAAGTTGTTAAACTAATCTAAATAAGAGCTCCATCAAATATAGTTTTCTATGGCAAACAAATATATCAATGGAGCTGTAGTGCTACCAGGGCAGACCCTGAGCTAGAATTTAGGGAGGGTTAGAATTAAATATAGAGATGGAATTTAGCCATGAAAATTGGTAAGGAAGATCCCCAGCACATTTAGTTTATCTCTTAAACAATCTGGGATCATTTGAATCTAGGAGATTTGGGTTATGATATAGACATGCTACTATTTATAGTTACTGATCAAAATCATTATACCAACTTCGAATACATGAAATAATAATGAAACTTCATGATTTTGATAGCGAGTTTTCAATGAGTCTAGTATCATAAATCTAGTTGTATCTTTTACATTTTGGGATCCTTTTGGATTCGGTAAGTAATATTCCCATATTTATTTGCAGAACTAGAAAGAGTCTGGATAGACTCTGAACAATGGCAGAACCCAAATTTGGGAAGGGTCTAAAATTGACTTAGACATGGATTTTTGACCTAATATTATTGAATATAGTTTGACCCCTAAAAAGGCCAAGGTCATTTGGAAAATATGATTTCCAGGTCAACCAATAACTGTTCCAGATTTTTGTCAAAATTATGGGCCTGTTTTGTGATGCATAAAATAATGGTCAAAACTTAGAATTTGGATCCAAAAATTTTTGTGAATGTTCATATTTAAGTAAACTTTCATATAGTACAATTTGGGCTTGATTTGATTCTGGATGATATACTTATCATTTGATCTTTTGACTATACACAAAATCTATACATTTGATTTTTTTTTTTTCTTCCCAAAATATTAAGTGTGCATGATTCTTTCCAAATATTGTGATGTACATGATTCTTTCCCAAATATTGAGTGTACATGATTCATTCCAAAATATTGAATATACATGATTCTTTCCCCAAATACTATGATTAATGAGCAACATGAATTCCTTTTTCTAAAAAAAATATTTTTTGATTGAGATACATGAGAGTTTTTTTTACCATATTTTGATTGATGCTACATGAGGGTTACTTACCATATTTTGATTGCATTGCTACATTGATTTTGTACCATGTTTGGATTGCTACATTGATTTCCTACCATGTTTGGACTGCTACATAGATTTCTTACCATATGTATGTCTTGCTACATTGATATTTCTTACCATATTTTGAGTTGCTACAAATTTCTTTCCATATTTGATTACTTGCTACATGAGATACACCTGCTATATTTGGTTTGATTGCTACATGAGATACACCTACTATATTTGGTATAATTTCTACATGAGATACACCTACTATATTTGGTTTGATTGCTACATGATATACACCTACTATGTTTGGTTTGATTGCTACATGAGATACACCCAGTATATTTGGTTTGATTGCTACATGAGATACACCTGCTACATTTGGTTTGATTGCTACATGAGATATACCTGCTATATTTGGTTTGCTTGTTACATTAAGATTACCTGCTATATTTGGTTGCTTGCTACATTGGTATTTGGATATCTTGCTATATTTAGATTCCTGCCATGTTTAAATTATTATTCTATTTTTGGCATAACTTAATTTTCTGTAACATTTTAGTAGAACTGCCATTCCTGAGCACCCAAAAAATTGTTAGGTGTAAGGACGTGCTCCTAGGCACCCATATACATGGGTTAAGGGTAGTAAAAGGAAACCCTAAAAACCTTAAGCAATCGAAAGAACTTTCAAATCCTTATATTAGGGTTTAAGTCAAGGGTAGATAGAACGGTCCTAATCCCCTTTGTACCCCCCCCCCCCCCATGTGTACATACATTGGTTTGCAACACTAGATTTCTAGGTTCATTGCACATATGGGTCCATCCTCGACAGAAAGGCCCACTTCCAAAAATATTGTCTGTTTCCAAATACCCTTTTTGGACTTACCCATTTGCTAGACTAGTGGCCATAGGAATCTTAGATTCAGTTACAACCATTGATCTATAGTACACTAAACCGAACTACATTTTTGGACCAGATTCAAGAGAGACAGAGATCTTAAGGGATACGTAGGTAATTTGGGTCACATCCCAGTTCGGTCTAATAATTACAACCGTAGGATTACCCTTGTGGGTCATAGGCCTTTTGCCAAGCTATGGGCAAAAGTACAATTTACAATACACCGGGCTTAATTTCTAGGATACTAGTGGAATACGTAGGCAATTTGAGATGGACGTCTCATATTCAGTCCATTTTCAAGACCACCTTTGGTTCGGTTCATTTGTTTCAGTTTTGTTTGGTTTGACTTACTTGGTTCGGTTCACTTGGTTCGATCCACTTGATTCTGTTTACTTTACATTGTTTGTTTGTTTTCTTAAAAACATGTTTGGCTTAACCTAGGCTAGCAAAATGTAGACACTTAGCATAGGAACCCCACATGAATCCTAGTCATCCATTGACCAAGCACTATCAAGAACAACATAATATAGGAAAGTAAGTTGGATAGGAGCCTGACTTTTGGATAGGGCAATTTTTGGTGCCTAACACCTTCCCTAATTGTACCTTGAATGCTTATCCCAATCTTTGACTGAGACCAAAACTGATACATTGGATTATGAGTCAATAGAAGTCTTACCTTATGAAGAAACTATATTTTAGGTTGTAGACCTTAATCTAGGTGGCAACTCTAAATCAACACCGTCCATTGTTGTGGGTAGATGAGATCAGAAGGCGATGGCCCTATGATCTTTTTCTCTCCGCCGTCAAAAAAAACCCCATGTCCTTACACCAACCATGTGTAAGGATCCCCCTCAAACATAAATGTAGCGCAAGCAATCTTCTACGCATCCATACATATCATTGTATCGAGGGCTTTCTCAATGGCTCGTATTATTGCTGGTTGCATGGGGTTTTGCAATGCCAGTGAACTTTGATGATTTCAACCTTTGGAACCTATCCACCAGTTTGGAAGCATCTACCGATGCTTGCTCCAAGCCGGCCAATGCTAAATGTTCCTAGATTAGGGCTGCTACACCCCCTACTGCAACTAATGTTGTAGCAGTGTCAGGGTTCACCTGCTGCATAGGTGGAAGGGGAGGTATGCTAGATGCGAGACAATAATAAAATGGGCCTTAGGGCAGCCACTAGTTCCACCATGAACTATTGCTGCTGCCTCCACCCCTCTTGGGATTTTAACTTTTGTTGCCTTTGATTCTCTTGAGCTTCTAATTTCTCATGCCTTCTGTTTTCTCGGGCTTCCAACTATTGTTGGGCCATCAGTTCTCTTTGTTGCTGCCTTATGGTTTGTTCCCAGCGTAGCAGAAACATCGGCCATGGTCATCACTGGTAGAGGCAATGGTGGAACATATGGTAGTGGTACTTGTGGTGGTGGTGTAACATTTTCCACCCCATTAATACTGGTATCATTCCCTGAGGTTTCCGGGTCAGCCCTTGGCCCTCTACCACACCTTGTGCGTGGTGCCATGACAGCTTATAGAATTTTGTAGAAGTAAACAAGTGCGTTAAAACAATCCAAGTAGAATAATGCACACAACCCCAAATACATGATTATACCTTCATGCAAAAGTTAGTACGCATGAAGAAGGCATAAGAATAGAATTCCCCATGAAAAAATTGGCCAAAATGGCCTTTTAGGGGCTAACCGGTGAGGATGTCCTGCTGGTGGCATCCACCTCTTTGGCTGAGCCAAACTATTAACTTGCTATGAGGACCCAGTAGGAGTCACCCAGTGGGTGATGATCCACCGGCTGGACTGTTCTGGCCTGAACCGATGGGATGGTGGTTCTACCGGTCACACCCTCAAGTTTATGGCCAAGGGATAGTAACCGGTGGGAATGTCCATCCAGTCACATCTGTCGGTTCACGCCTGAGGGCTTCTAATACATACCGGAGGGATGAACCGGTGGTACTTACACCCACCTGGTCTACCGGTTTCCTACGATTTTACCTTTATAAAACGTGCCTGTGGCTCACTTTTAAACACTCATATAAATAGTAGAGCAGTGGGAGATAGGTTTCTTGCCACCACGAAGTTTCCCCAAGGGTTTCCAAGCTATTCCAAGGCTTCCTTTCGAGTTCCAAGCGACGTACACATCAATCACAACGTCTTTAGTAAGTTTTTCCCTTTTTCCCTTTCTTTTTCTATTTCTTTCAAACCCTAGGTGTGCCTAGGTTAGACTTTCTTCTTGTAAACTATGTATTGTTGTTTTCCTCATCTTCTAATGGATTCCACATGCATTCTACTACTATCTATTGGTTGCCATTGGCTATTGCATCGGGTTACAATCGTTCCCATGAAATGTCCAAATTCTTGAATTCCCTCTGTAGGGTATTTTTTTTAATTTGCCTCAAAATGGCTAAGCCATTACATGATCACTTGTGGGAAAGCTCTCAAGAAGCATAATATTCATTGTTTTTGTCTTATGGCTTTTACCATCATCATTCAATGTTCTAATGCTTCCTATTGCCAAATTTCAAATTTTCGGACCTAGGATACTTTGTTAAACTTCATTTTACACTTCAATTGTTGCATGCTATTTTCATGCACTATCTCATGTTATTCCCTAGTTTTTGTTCCTCTTGTTCATTTTCAGGTAACATGGCATCTCGACGTACTAGTCTGCCACTTCCATTGCTCATACCATTCAATCCTGTTTGGTTCCGTTCGGGGGAAAAGCTGGACAATTGGCAATGTTTTGAGCCTAAAAAGGTAATGGAGGGACAATACATAGTCATAAAGGACTGAAAGCATTTCGCCATTAGGGAGACTTTCGATGCAGTTGGGTGGACACCTACATTACAGAACCGGGATGATACTTGTCCCAATTTAGTCAATCATTTCTATGCCAACCTGTACGTAGAGGCAAACATGGTAGTTATGGCCAACCCTGTGCACCTAAAAATTTCAAGCTTGGTGAAGGGGGTAGAGGTAGTCCTCAGTGTAAGACAGCTAGCTGAGCACTTGGGCGTCGAGGACCCTAGGTCCTACTCATACCAAGCCCTACAAGTGATTGATTTTATACTAGTGACGGGATGGCAAAGATTCGACATCCGTTGGTATAGCCCGAGTTTATATGCGGAGTACCACCCTTGGAGTCTCACTATCGGCACATCCCTAAAGTGATCAGCAACATTATTCAACACAACATTATGTTTAGGTGGCAACAGAGAGGAGATCAACTACTTTTATGAGTTCGTTACACATCACAAATATATGCTACAACTCCTAAACTTGCCTTACATGATCCTACGAAATAAGATCTTTGCCGCAGAACACAACTGGTTGGGTAAGCTTCCCGAAAATTGGTTGTTGAGTTTCATTTTCACTAGACTTGGAGTGAGCTTAGAGGGGGAGGAGGTGGACAATGGCACAGAGTCCTCTCCATTTGGTAGGGGCACAATAAAAAAAGATGGCGCTTCATGAGATTTGTCGTCGATGATCATGTGCTAGAGGCCAGCTGAGGGCTAGAGGAGACGTGCTAGGGGAGCAAGAGCAGTTGCACTGGGGGCTGGTGTATACAGGGATGACGAGGAGGACATGCCACCTACATACGGAGGTGCACGACATGATGGAGCCTTTGTTGATCATAGGTTGATACTGAGAGGGGGGTGTGTAAGACCCGCACTCCGTAAACCCGGTCTAAACCTTGGTTTTGATGTCGTAGCAGGTCTTCCGATCATCACCGGGCCAGACGGGACGAGCGGATGACAAACAGGTATGAAATCGAACCAAAGACGATCAAATCAACATGATTTTATGTTGACCGGTCGATGGTACCGGTCTTGGTACCGGTCGACCGGTATGCTCTGCGCAGCTAAGTGTGGAAAGCCGGAAATTGACTTCTGAGAGTCCCACTTTCCTGATTTCGAATCCTAAGACTTTCCTAATCCTAATAGGGTTATTAAACCCTAATTCTAGCCTATAAATACACCCTTAAACCTCCTCAAATCCTTTCCATTGTCTCTCACAAACCCTAGAGAAGAGAAAGAGGTTGGAAAGGAGAAGGGGCTAGGAAGAAGAAGAAGGTGCCGCCATTGCCGTTCGACGAAGCTCACTCTACGCCAGTCAACGGTAAGTGTTTGAATCAATCTTCTTACCCTATGTTAGTTGTGTGGGTGGATCAATACCATGCAAAGTAGGTCTTGATCTAAAACCCTAAATTGGCCAATAAACTCTAAGTTGCCGTCAAACCCTAGATTCGAGTTCCGAGATGATATTCATTGAAACGAGACTTGAATGAGTTGGGGATAACTCTAACTCCAAGTTTAGACTTAGAATGGATAGGAGAAACTTTGGAAATCCATAGAGGATGATCGACGGCAGTCGAAAAACCCATGTATGGTCTTCCGGAGACATATCGGTCGACTATACCGGTTGCACACAGTGCGACCGGTATGTTGCCACCGGTATCCCTCGGGAGGCTGGTCTGTGGGGACCGGCTGACCATACCGGTCGCCAGTCTTCCCCACAGAGCTGTGACCGGTACATGCCACCGGTCAGCTCTGTGAGGGTATTTTGTAACCATGTTGGTTTTCGACCAACATGAAACCCTAAGCAATATATTCTAATGAAACCCTAATAACATTGTAGGACTTTGTGACTTTCCGTTTGGATCTTGTGACGTGGAGAAAGCTAACAAACGAGCGTCAGGTAAGGGAATCTGACCTAAACCTAATAATTAATGGATAGTAAGTTGTTGTTAATTACCTGAATATATATGATGTGATGTTTGTGCATATTCACATGCCATCCTTTACTTTTAGTTATTATTATTGTTCATGCATTGTTAGGATGTGATTGTTAAGCATGTGATCATTTTCGTTAGTGTGTGGAGTGGGGCATGGGCCTGGGATCGCTCCTCACACTAGCACCTTTTGTAGTATTCTGTCTTAACATGCTTGGTACGGGTGGGGTATCAGGGGAAGGTCGTGGTACGGTGGTCTCTGATATTGATGTTGGCCTGGCCATGGTTATGCGGCATTGTGGTCTCCGAGTCGACGCTGGCTTGTCCACGATGCTTTAGCTCTATCTCTATGCCGTAGGGAGTTATGTTGGGACAGGGTCTACCTGTATTGTTTCTATCCTAGTGGGTTAGTTGCGGATAGGGCATCAGGGGAGGTGTGGGAATGCCTTAGCTCTATCTCAATGCCGTAGACGGTTGTGCTGGGATAGAGCGTACATTGATGACATATAGGATTGGTTAGTTGTGAGCCCAGTTTGTGAGCCCTAGCCAGTAGGGGCTTAGGTACTGGTATGGGTAGAGCATCAGGGGAGGTACGGGGGTATCTTAGCTCTATCTCTATTTCATGATGGGTGCATGTGGGCCAATGGGGGTGTGATCCATGAGGTGCCACACACTCGTGTATAGAGGTGCAGGGGCCACCAAACCTTTCTATAGCACATTGCAAACTTAAAACCAGACCATAGCATAAAATGATTGTTACTCATGCATAATATTGTGAAACTGTCTGATTGTCTTACTGAGCTAAGTTGTGAGCTCACCCTTTGTATATATACATGTTTTAGATGTTGATGCAGGTTACACTGTGGATGACTACATGAATGCTCCGGCTTATGGTGGTGTTGCTGCGTTGGATGTATAGGCAGGAGAGGACGAGCATGACGCTTCATGCGAGTGCCCTTTCTGCGTGTACCTTTGATTGGTTTTATTTATTTATTTTCATTATTTTCGATTGGATTAAAGAGATGTAATGATATTATATTATTTGTTTGGATTTGAATAATTTGGTATTTTATTTAAGGTTATCAATAGATTCTCAGTTCATTATATTTAAAAGACTTTCGTTGTACTATTTATATTCTGATTGTGGTTATGTGTAATGGTTTGTATGAGTGGACACGGCCTATTCGAGATCCTGGTGTGAACCGTTGGTTAAATGACGGTTCACTCACACCATTCTGGTTGGATTAGAATTGGGGTGTGACAACTTGGTATCAGAGCCCTCGGGCTCTGTCCAACAAACCATATTGCACTTAACTAAGTCGATGAACTGAGTTAGGAAAATTAAAAATCTTAATACAAACACACCTTAAGCATTGTTTGATACCTGAGACTGATTAAGAAAGAGAATAATGTATTATTCTAAATATAGAACTTAACATGTACACAGACACTAGTTAGGTGAGACATAAATTTTTCATTAAAAGAAAAGTATAGCAAATGAAATAGTGCTACAGGGTACAATCCACAAACCGGACAGTTACCCTGTATTATAAACCGTCTAAAGAAAGAGAAATAAGAGGGACAATCATGGGGTAGGGGGCCTGGGAGGAATAGGGTCTGTTATATCATAGTCTCGCTCGTAAGCAACCCTGAGCCAGTGCACCTGATCCTGTGTGACTCTGAGACTGCGAGCCAACTGCGCTAAGTCACGGCTCATCTCACGCTGAGTGTCCCTGATCTCCATAATCATACCCATCATGGTGTCGGAGGGAGGCTGAGATGGTCCAGCTGTAGAGGTAGATGGTGGTGCTGCGGGTGTAGGCTGTGGAGCTGACACTGGTACACCCTCGGCTCTATCCTCGTCAGCATCACGCTCGAGCTCGGCTGCATAGGCCGCATTGGCTGCTGCTGCTGCTGTCGCCGCGGCTGCTACCCTCCCAAGTGGGCGAGGGTGAGCCTCCAACTCGTCATCTCTAACAGGCAGGTCAACCATCTGCATCCTCTAAATGGCGTCCCAGTCTATGTCGGAGGTCATAGTATCCTCAACGGTCACCTCGCCTCTCATGCTCACGCCCAGGCGACATAGCAGGAAGGTAATGAGACGACCGTATGGAAGGTTACTGGCCTGATCGGCCAGGGTCGCCTGATGCATGGTCCTGATGATGAGATAAGGGAGAGAGAGCCGCTCCCCAGTGCAGACGCAATAAGTAATGTACTGAGTGAGCTGGGATAACTCACTATAATGGCCGCTCTGGGGCACGATGTTGTGCTGAATAATGCGACTATATACTCGAGGTGCAGGTCTCAAGCTAGCCGCCTTCATGGGAGCTCCAGGGTTTAGTATCTGATCTGCTATCTCTCGGCGCAGATCCTCAGTCAGATAGCCCTTCGCTTTGGGAGGGCAATACACTAGGTTTCCATCATTAGGAACCCCTAGAAGGTCGGCCAGCTGGTGGGTGTTGAATGAAATGGGTACACCCCTGACATAGCTAGTGATGTGCAAATCCCTACCCTGGTTGGGATCGTTAACATCTCCATGCAACTCCAGGTTAGCATAGAAATGCTTAACCGGATTGGGACGGGTGGTATCAGTGTAGGATATTACCGGTACCCACCCAAGCGCGTTGAAGGCAGCTCGCACATCGAATCTCTCCAACTGATCTAGGTTAACCCGGCGCCCAGATTCGATGCTCTTATTGTCAAACCACGGGAATCGAGCCTGTGCTTCTATAAAACGAAACCAGTGCTCGTCAAGTTGGAGAACTGGTGGCTGGGGAGCACGTGAACTCGAGCCACGAGGACGTTTCCCAAGAGCACGTCGGGGAGCCATTTTAACTGCAAAACAAAGGAAAACAAGAAGAAAAGGTTAGAAATTGTCAAAATTTCGGCAGCATAACGATAGTAAATTGGGAAAAAGCCTCAAACTCACCCAAAATCATGGGGAGGAGGACTTACGTAACCCCCACACTCTTCGACAAATCAATCACAAGCATTTACAATAAGAAATTTCAAGAAATTAAGAGAAATTAAGAAATTTCAAAATTTTTGGAAAACCTAGGTCAAAACATGTAAAAATTTGATTTTTATGAAAATCGTTCGGTGAAACCCCAAATTGGTTGAGGGCTTTTGCTCTTGGGGGTCCCTAAACCCTTTCCAAGCCGAAGGAAAAGAGTTCCTACGGTTGGAACATCTCAATCAATGAAAAACCTAAATTTCTACATATAGACGATATGAAAAATTTGTAAAAACATGAGAGAGAGGGAAGAGACCTACCTGGAGACGATGTTCTACGCTTTGAACGGAAGGAATCGGCTTCTAAGGTCACCGGCCGGACTGTAGCAACTCGGTTGGGCAGAGAGGAATCGCCACCGGAGAGAAAAGAGAAGGAAAAGTGAGAAATTTTCTCACTTTTCGCGATTTTAAAGCCAATTCTGGGCATACCGGTCGACGGTTTTGCCTATACCGGTCGACCGATATCTCCCCAGGTGTGCAACCGCTATGCCTTGGTTAGAATTTTAATTCTGATCGGTCGACTATACCGGTCGCAACACTGTATACAGGGTGTCGACCGGTATGTTGCGACCGGTCAGCACCAGAGTTGCCTGAAAAATTTCAGAAAAAAAAAATTTTTAAATTGTGAATTTAAATATGCCTTTTTGCGACTGTTTCGCCTTATATTGTTCAAGACTAACACCACTATTGCTTCATTCTCATGTGTTATGTCTTCTTCTCAGATTCAAACAGAATAGTCTGAGATGGTGGGCGGAAACGGTCGTAGGGGTCGGAAGCGTCACCAGGCTAGGATGCGCCTCGAAGAGGAAGAACAGGTTGAACAAGGCCATGTTAGAGAGCCAAGCCCGGAAGTTGAGGAGGAACAGGTTCCAGAAGTAACAATAAATTTGACTGGGCCACCTCATAGGAATTCGGAGACCATTGTTACAAACTTGGTCTATCAGATGCAAGCTCAGCAGAAAGAATTCCTGAGCGAGATACTGAAGATGTTCAGGCCACCGGGTTCTGTTCCTACTGGAGGTACGCCTGAGTCTGGAGAGAAAAATACTTCACAGCCGATGTAGGGTAGCCCAACGCCGATGGGCCAAGCACAGAATGTACCACTACCGCACCAGTTTCCGTCACCTTCTGCGTACCCGGGTGCCTATCCGTATCCACCACCATGGTACGGAATGAACACTCAGGGACAGCATGATCTGAGCAGAGCGGTGGATAGATTCCTGAAGTTGAAGCCTTCATTGTTTACCAATAAAACAGGGAGACCATTGTGGCCAGCACAGTAGGTTGTAGAGATGGAGAAAAATTTTCGACTGATGATCTGTACAGAGGAGGAAAAGGTCTTATTTGCCACTCATATGCTGAAAGAAGACGCAAATGCTTGGTGGAATTCTACACGGGCATATCTGGAGACGAAGCATGCACAGGTAGATTGGGAAGTGTTCAAGGTTGCCTTCTTCGATAAGTATTTTTCGAAGAGTTTCAGAGATCAGATGGAGAATGAGTTCCTCAATTTGCAACAGTCTCAATCAACTGTGGATGCTTATCAGCAGAGGTACGAGGAGTTATTTTTCTTCCCACCGACAAGTATGCAAGAAGAAGAGACCAAGACACGTAGGTTCACCATGGGACTACGTGGAAGCATCAGAGAGCACATCTTGGGTCTGGACAAGAAGATCTATAATGAGGCTGTGCAGGTTGCGAGGGTGATAGAGTCCAGTCAGAGGGACAGCTTCTTCGCTCAGAACAGGGGAGTGAAGAGACCCGCTATTGAGAGTTCGGGTGGTGGTAACAACAGACCCTTCCGCCCATACAGGGCTCAGACCGCTACAGTGCCTGCAACGAACAATACGGCACCACCTGTGCCACAGAATGCCAGATTCAACCCGAATATCAAATGTTTCAACTGTCAGCAAGTGGGTCATATTGCAAGGACCTGCACTCTACCTAAGAAGCAACCTCCCCAGCAAGGAAGAGTTTATGCGGTCACCACTGAAGAGGCAGCTGCATCACCTGATGTGGTCACTGGTATGACTCTATCCCTTACTATTTGGCTTACAAATTTTCATTGTGTGTATGCGCATGTAGAACTAAGGGATAATAAAAATTTCAGGAATTGTAAATGTAGCTGGTATACCTGCCAGAGTACTAATTGACTCTGGGGCCATGCACTCCTTTGTTTCTATTTCTTTTGGGAAGCGAATGGAGTTACCAATCAAGCATTTAAACCCAAGCTTGATAGTTCGCTCTCCACTAGGAGTCAAAGTGTCTTTGACCGAATATTATGGACCATGTATTGTATGTATTGAGGGCGAGACTTAGAAGCAAGCCTAGTACTACTCGAGATGGCAGACTTTGATGTCATTTTGGGAATGGATTGGCTAGGCCATCATTCGGCTGTCCTATTATGTAAGACCCGTTTCAAACTAACCCGGTCTTACCACCTTGAACCAGGTTTACCCATCATGGTCGAGTCAAATGGACTAAGGGCGTGATGGAGATCGAGATCCTAGGTATAAAATCGACCCAAAAACACTTAATTTTAGGGGAGGGTCGCATACCCAGCCAAGTAGGGTCGGACCTCCCAAAGCAGAATGTCAGACCCTCAGATTTTAAGGGAGGGTCGGACCGCTTAAGACCCTAGGGTCGACGGGATCATCGACCCTCGGTTTCTGACGAATATAGAAATTAGGAAATTTCTATATTTTTCGATTGAGATTCTTTCCAAATCTCAATGGGACTTATTTAGGATGTTCCTAGTCTATTTAAAGGACGTTCCTAAGCCACTTTCACCCCTTTCACAACCCTAATTGAATTGAGAGAAAGAGAGGAGAAGGAAAAGAGGAAGAAGAGAGGAAAGGAAGAGAACTTAGCAAAAAGGAGAAGAGTTACAGAGAAAGATTAATCTTCTCAGGTATGGATACTAATTCTATGAGTTTCTACAGACCTTAGGGTAGTTATCGATGAGGATGTGATCTCGGAGAAACCCAAACCATCCATCCATGGTTAGGTTTTCATGGAAAACCATAGGAGGATGCACGAAAACTGTTTAGATGGATTATACATGGTTCTAGACCATGGAATGACTGTTGAATTAATGTAGGAAGCAAGCCATAGGACCCCAAACACAAAGAATGGATTTAAAAGTGAAAATTGGACCAGAGTGCATCGAGGGTCGCACCGAGGGTCGATAGACCATCCGACCCTAGGTGTTTCTGACCATCAACCCTCGGCATTCGGAAGTTCGGGGAGGGAGGGTCGATAGACCCATCGACCCTAGCATCGACCCTAGCATCAACCCTCAGTTGACAGAATGGTTTTTAATTCCGGAATTAATTCTAATTAAATTTTATCGGCTTTGTTAGGTCTGCTAGCAATCTAATAACATTGTAACGGTGATTTTAAAGCTTGGGAAATATCTATTAACAAGCTAAGGTGAGGAACCTTAACCCCAAACTAATCGGTTAATAATAAACTGTTTTCTATTTCTTGAGTCCTATGCTATGTTTGATTCTATGCAAATATGTTTGTAATGTGCATACAGCATGCCATCCAATATTTCTATTATTTGTTCATGCATATTTATTTGATTGTTTATAACATGATGATGATGATGATGATAGGAATAGGCATGTGCTTGTATGTGTGTGGTTGATGTATTTGATGCGAGCGAGTATCAGGGGAGGTGT
Source organism: Protea cynaroides (assembly GCA_028583415.1). NCBI lineage: Eukaryota > Viridiplantae > Streptophyta > Magnoliopsida > Proteales > Proteaceae > Protea > Protea cynaroides. Next base: position 12,174,044 of record CM053268.1, on the reverse strand, counting down.
GATGAGAACGTCAATAAACGTTAACCTTTGGCGGGTCTCAGCACTTTAGATCTATCTCTAACTCAAGTCTTGTGCATTGACTTTCTAATCGCCATTACCTTAGCAGAACTATTATGTCGTAGAGTATCAGGGGAGGTGGTCTCGGTCCTTGTAGTCTCTGACTCTACCGGGGGGCTTAGCTCTATCTCTATGGGCATTCTGAGGGATGCTGGGGTGAGGCCTTGGATACACTGTTTGGCATTAGGATTGGTTAGTAGCGAGCCCAGTTTGCAAGCCCTCGCTAACAGGGGCTTACGTGTTGGTATAGCATTATATAGCAATAAATGTTAACCTTTGTTGTATAATGTTATGGTAGGGTGGATGGGGACGACGATAAACGTTAACCTTCGGGCGGGCTTCCACACCCTGTCTATAGAGGCGGTGTCAATAAACGTTAACCTTTGACCACCCAACCTTTCTATTGCGCATTGCAAACTATAAACCAGACCAAAGATATAAATTGATTTTTGCATGCATATGTATTGTTGCATTGTTTTGGCTACTCACTAAGTCGTGCTGTGTGCTCACCCCTCGACGTCGAATATTTTAGTTGATGATGCAGGTTACACAGTCGAAGATTATATGAACGCGTCTACGTACGGGAATATAGCAACAATGGAAGCTGAAGTTGAAGAGTATATACATGACACCTCTTGCGAGTGTGACTCATGTGTATTTGATTAGTTATTTTATAGGTTTCTTTGAACTTATATAGACATGTATTTGATAATTAAATAAGTATGTCTCAGTTGGAAACAGAATAATTTACTATCTTATTAATGGTATCATCTTAGTTCTCAGTTCATTTATTTATAAATTTTCCGTTATTGTGTATTACTCTGATTATGATTATGGATGTGTGGAAATTTTGGGTAAAACGGGATAGCCTATTCGAGATCCTGGTTGAACCGTTGGTTACTTAGCGGTTCATCACACCATTCTGGTTGGTGCAGAATTGGGGTGTGACAACTTGGTATCAGAGCATCTCAGGCCTTGCCCGCCGAACTGACACACATTCAAGACCATTGTGAATTGAGATAGGATAAATTAAAAGCTTTAATACAAACGCACAATAAACACCTGTGTTGGTTGAGACAGAAATTAAACAAGACGATAATGTACATATAAAAGGTGGAACCATATATATACACTCATACAGAAAGAGAAGACCAAGAATTATCCTAATAAACAAACAATTTAGGGAATTATCTATAAGTTGGGTAGTTATCCAAGTATACAAGGATATAGTACAGTAGCAAGAAGGGAGCTTCTGTAAAGCAGAAAATTGGAATACCGAGTTGGTACTCACAAGATGTAAAACTCGATGTAAGACAGAGGAAGAAGGAAAATGGCTAGTAATGCCAAAACCCCTGTAGAGATAAAGGAAAAGATCTCGGGCTAAATCCAAACAGAGATAAGAGGATAATGGCCATGTAAGTAGATATGATTATATAGGATGCGGTGCATTATTGCCTTACTCTTATGATTATAGAGGATGCACATACTTGATTTTAATTCTCGTACCTTGACAGGGTACCTTCTTGATTTAACCTGTCAATTGGAGTTATAGATATTGTTTCTTTTGTCTTAGTCCTGATTATACCAATCTACACCATTCTCATGATCGACAACATGAATAGAGATACGAACTGAGTGAACAGTTAAATGCTTAATCATGTTGAGCGTACATCTACTGATTTATACCTGATTTATTGATGTACGAAAATTTTCTCCAGATTTATACCTGATATACTGATGTATGAAATCTTCTCTAGATTTATTCCTATAATGCCTTGACCAATGGCATTATATATTCGATAGAACCTGTAACCATGAGGTCAAGAACTGTAGAACCTCTATTTTCATATATTTGGACCACCGTGTAATTTAATGATCTTTTGATGCCGGTTGGATTACCACAGATTTACTCCTGATCCTTGAAACCTAGATTCGCTAGATAAAGCAAGTGGTTGTCATTATGATAATTAAAAGAATGAAATGAATTATTTTGGACAAACATTCTGAATTATACACTCCCTGATCATTGTTGATAAAGATATGTAGTGATAGTGGAATTAGAGAAAGGTTATGGACCATGTCCAGTTCTCATTGGAGAGCAGACCTTGGATGCAACCTTGATACAACTTGAGATGGCAGACTTTGACGTCATCTTGGGAATGGACTGGTTAGCTCGGCATTCTGCAAATCTGTTATGCGCCGAGAAGAAGCTGACCTTCAAAGACAAAGAAGGAGTAGAATTCAATTTCTCGGGAACCAAGCTTCCCCAGAGACGCAAGCTCATACTTTCTGCATTAAAGGCTAAGAAGTGCCTTGAAAAGGGAGCCATCGGATACCTAGTGTCAGTGGTCGACCTAACCAAGGTAGCACCATGAATGGAAGACATTGACGTCATGAGGGATTACCCAGATGTATTTCCGGAGGAACTACACGGACTACCGCCCGACCGTGTCACGGAGTTTGTAATAGACCTGATACCTGGAGCCGCACCGGTATCAAAAGCACCTTATAGAATGGCTCCTACTGAACTGAAGGAATTAAAAGTGCAATTACAAGAACTGTTGGATAAGGGTTATATTAGACCCAGTATATCTCCATGGGGAGCACCGGTGTTGTTCGTAAAGAAGAAGGATGGTAGCGTTCGATTATGCATCGACTATCGGGAGTTGAATAAACTGACCATCAAGAATCGATATCCACTACCCAGGATCGATGACTTGTTCGATCAGTTACAAGGAGCGAAGGTATTTTCAAAGATCGATCTTCGATCAGGCTATCATCAGCTGAAGATTAAAGAAGGTGATATTCCGAAGACAGCTTTCAGGACAAGATACGGACATTATGAGTTCTTAGTGATGTCCTTCGGATTAACTAATGCACCGGCAACATTCATGGAAGTTATGAACCGAGTTTTCCACGATATGTTGGATACGTCAGTTATAGTATTTATTGATGACATATTGGTATATTCCAAGGACAAGGAAACCCATGTCAAGAACCTAAACGCAGCCCTACAGCGTTTAAGGAAGGAGAAGTTATACGCCAAATTTTCGAAGTGTGAGTTTTGGCTAAGTGAAGTCGCCTTTCTAGGCCATGTAGTATCCGCAGAAGGAATCAAAGTGGACCCCAGTAAGATCGAGGCTATTGTGAAGTGGGAAGCACCAAAGAGTGTTTCAGAAATTAGAAGTTTTCTGGGTCTAGCTGGATATTATCAGAGATTCGTAGAAGACTATTCTCGGATTGTCGTACCTCTCACCAGTTTGACCAAGAAAGGAGAAAAATTTGTATGGACGGATAAGTATGAAAAGAGTTTTCAAACACTGAAGACCAGATTGATATCCGCCCCAATTTTGATCATTCCCATTCCAGGACAGACATTTACCTTATACACTGATGCATCGGGATTGGGACTGGGATGTGTACTTATGCAAGGAGAGCAAGTAATTGCGTATGCCTCGAGACAGTTGAAGGTACATGAGAAAAATTACCCCACTCATGATTTGGAGTTAGCAGCAGTAGTACATGCTGTTAAGATATGGAGACACTACCTATACGGAGAGAAATTTCAGATTAAGTCGGACCATAAAAGTCTTACTTATTTATTTAATCAGAAGGTGTTGAATATGAGACAAAGAAGATGGCTGGGACTATTGAAAGACTATGATTGTGATATCCAGTATCATCCGGGAAAAGCGAACGTAGTAGCAGATGCATTGAGCAGAAAAGCAATGATAAAATCTCAAGGAGAAGCTAGCACAACTGCAGCAATGTGTACTACCGGAATGGTATTCAATAACGGCAACGAGCAGTATGTGATAGATACAACGGATGGATCAGCCAACCAAGGGTTTATTCATCGGTTTTCTAATATGTTCGCGGCATTGAAGATTATACCGGATATAGTGGATGAAGTGAAGACAGCTATCAAAGCAGATCCTTATCTGAGAACGGTACAAGAAGATATTGAGAAAGGTAAGACTAACCCTGAGTTCACCTTGGACGAAGAAAAAGTATTGAAATACAAAGGGAGAATATGTGTACCAGAAACAGAAAATGTAGACATTAGACACCGACTGATGAAGGAAGCCCACACCACCATCTACTCGATACATCCTGGAAGCACAAAAATGTATCATGATCTAAAGAAACTGTATTGGTGGAGGGGAATGAAAGCAGATGTAGCTAAGTTCGTGTCTCAATGCCTAAATTGTCAGAAAGTAAAGGCGGAACGACAAAGACCCGCGGACTATTACAGCCATTACCGGAACCAGCATGGAAGTGGGACTGCATCACTATGGACTTCGTCACAGGACTACCATTGACTCCTCGAGTAGTTGACGCAGTTTGGGTGATTGTGGACCGTTTGACTAAGACAGCTCGCTTCATACCGATACGACCCCAGTATACACTGGAAAGGTTAGAAAAATTGTATGTGGATAATATTGTTCGGTTACATGGTGTTCCAGAAAGCATTGTGTCCGATAGAGATCCACGATTTACTTCCAAATTTTGGGAAGGACTACAAAAGGCTATGGGTACAACATTGAAGTTCAGTACTGCATTCCACCCACAGACAGACGGACAGTCAGAGCGTACAATCCAGATCCTAGAAGATATGCTACGAGCATGTGTGATTAATTTTAAAGGATCATGGGACAAAAAGTTACCATTGATCGAGTTCGCCTATAACAACAGCTATCTGGCTACTATACAGATGTCACCTTATGAGGCACTGTATGGTAGAAAGTGTCGAACTCCCTTGTTTTGGAATGAAGTTGGAGAATGCAGTATTGTTGGACCCGAATTTGTGGAAGAGACTTGTAGAGTGGTCGACATCATCAAGGAGAGAGTGAAAACAGCTCAGAACCGTCAGAAGCAATATGCAGATACTCGACGAAGAGATCTAGAGTTCACCGTAGGTGATAAAGTATTTTTGAAAGTATCTCCTATGAGAGGATTGAAGAGGTTCGGACAGAAAGGAAAATTAAGTCCAAGATATGTCGGGCCATACAAAATTCTAGCTAAGCATGGAAAAGTAGCTTATCAGTTGGCATTACCACCATCTATGTCAAGTGTGCACGACGTATTTCACATTTCTCTATTGAAGAAGTATGTCAAGGATTCGACGCACGTGTTGATAGTAGATTTGCCAGAATTGACTGATGATTTGACATTCGAAGTAACACCAACAGAAATCACCAGTCGAAAGGTTCAACGTCTACGCAACAGAGATATCTACTATGATAAGGTCACATGGAAAAGTAGAGACTGGAAGAAGTTACATGGGAAGAAGAGAATGCTATGCGAAAGCAATACCCTCACTTGTTTGATTCAGAAGGTACGTACAATTTTGAGGACGAAATTTTTATAAGTTGTGGGAGTTGTAAGACCCGTGTCAAACTAACCCGGTCTTACCACCTTGAACCAGGTTTACCCATCATGGTCGAGTCAAGTGGACCAAGGGCGTGATGGAGATCGAGATCCCAGGTATAAAATCGACCCAAAAACACTTAATTTTAGGGGAGGGTCGCATACCCAGCTAAGTAGGGTCGGACCTCCCAAAGCAGAATGTCAGACCCTCAGATTTTAAGGGAGGGTCGGACAGCTTAAGACCCTAGGGTCGACGGGATCATCGACCCTCCCATCGACCCTCGATTTCTGACGAATATAGAAATTAGGAAATTTCTATATTTTTCGATTGAGATTCTTTCCAAATCTCAATGGGACTTATTTAGGATGTTCCTAGTCTATTTAAAGGACGTTCCTAAGCCACTTTCACTCCTTTCACAACCCTAATTGAATTGAGAGAAAGAGAGAAGAAGGAAAAGAGGAAGAAGAGAGGCAAGGAAGAGAACCTAGCAAAAAGGAGAAGAGTTACAGAGAAAGATTAATCTTCTCAGGTATGGATACTAATTCTATGAGTTTCTACAGACCTTAGGGTAGTTATCGATGAGAATGTGATCTCGGAGAAACCCAAACCATCCATCCATGGTTAGGTTTTCATGGAAAACCATAGGAGGATGCACGAAAACTGTTTAGATGGATTATACATGGTTCTAGACCATGGAATGACTGTTGAATGAATGTAGGAAGCAAGCCATAGGACCCCAAACACGAAGAATGGATTTAAAAGTGGAAATTGGACCAGAGTGCATCGAGGGTCGCACCGAGGGTCGATAGACCATCCGACCCTAGGTGTTTCTGACCATCGACCCTCAGCATTCGGGAAGTTCAGGAAGAGGGGAGGGTCGATAGACCCATCGACCCTAGCATCGACCCTAGCATCGACCCTCAGTTGACAGAATGGTTTTTAATTCTGGAATTAATTCTAATTAAATTTTATCGGCTTTGTTAGGTCTGCTAGCAATCTAATAACATTGTAACGGTGATTTTAAAGCTTGGGAAATATCTATTAACAAGCTAAGGTGAGGAACCTTAAGCCCAAACTAATCGGTTAATAATAAACTATTTTCTATTTCTTGAGTCCTATGCTATGTTTGATTCTATGCGAATATGTTTGTAATGTGCATACAGCATGCCATCCAATATTTCTATTATTTGTTCATGCATATTTATTTTATTGTTTATAACATGATGATGATGATGATGATAGGAATAGGCATGTGCTTGTATGTGTGTGGTTGATGTATTTGAGTATCAGGGGAGGTGTGATGAGAACGTCAATAAACGTTAACCTTTGGCGGGTCTCAGCACTTTAGCTCTATCTCTAACTCAAGTCTTGTGCATTGGCATCGTCGTATCGCCATTACCTTAGCGGAACTATTATGTCGTAGAGTATCGGGGAGGTGGTCTCGGTCCTTGTAGTCTCTGACTCTACCGGGGGGCCTTAGCTCTATCTCTATGGGCATTCTGAGGGATGCTGGGGTGAGGCCTTGGATACACTGTTTGGCATTAGGATTGGTTAGTAGCAAGCCCAGTTTGCAAGCCCTCGCTAACAGGGGCTTTCGTGTTGGTATAGCATTATATAGCAATAAACGTTAACCTTTGTTGTATAATGTTATGGTATGGTGGATGGGGACGACGATAAACGTTAACCTTCGGGCGGGCTTCCACACCCTGTCTATAGAGGCGGTGTCAATAAACGTTAACCTTTGACTACCCAACCTTTCTATTGCGCATTGCAAACTATAAACCAGACCAAAGATATAAATTGATTTTTGCATGCATATGTATTGTTGCATTGTTTTGGCTACTCACTGAGCCGTGTTGTGTGCTCACCCCTCGACGTCGAATATTTTAGTTGTTGATGCAGGTTACATAGTCGAAGATTATATGAACGCGTCTGCGTACGGGAATATAACAGCAATGGAAGCTGGAGCTGAAGAGTATATACATGACACCTCTTGCGAGTGTGACTCATGTGTATTTGATTAGTTATTTTATAGGTTTCTTTGAACTTATAAAGACATGTATTTGATAATTACATAAGTATGTCTCAGTTGGAAACAGAATAATTTACTATCTTATTAATGATATCATCTTAGTTCTCAGTTCATTTATTTATAAATTTTCTGCTATTGTGTATTACTCTGATTATGATTATGGATGTGTGGAAATTTTGGGTAAAACGGGGATAGCCTATTCGAGATCCTGGTTGAACCGTTGGTTACTTAGCTGTTCATCACACCATTCTAGTTGGTGCGGAATTGGGGTGTGACATATTATGTGGTGAAAGGAAGCTTGTGCTTACAGACAAAGAGGGAAAAGAGTATAGCTTCACTGGGATCAGGCTATCTAGGAAGCGGAAGCTGATCCTCTCCGCCCTAAAAGCCAAGCGATGCTTAGAGAAAGGGGAGTGGGGTATCTAGTATATGTAGTCGACATCACAGCGGAGTCACACAAGATGTAAGATATAAACGTGGTTCGAGAGTTCCCAGATGTATTTCCAGAGGAGCTTCCAGGTCTACCGTCGGGCAGGGCTACAGAGTTTGTAATAGATCTTATGCCAGGTTCGGCGCCGGTGTCTAAAGCACCATACAGGATGGCCCCTACCGAGTTAAAGGAGTTGAAGACCCAGTTACAAGAATTGTTGGATAAGGGTTTCATACGACCTAGCATATCGCCTTGGGGGGCACCAGTATTATTTGTCAAGAAGAAGGACGGAAGTGAAAGGCTATGCATTGACTACCGTGAACTGAACAAGTTGACTATCAAGAACCGGTATCCTTTGCCTAGGATCGATGATTTGTTCGATCAGCTGCAGGGTGCAAAGGTTTTCTCAAAGATTGATCTCCAATCGGGGTATCACCAACTGAAGATCAAGGCCGGAGATATTCCGAAGACTGCTTTCAGGATAAGGTATGGGCATTATGAGTTTCTAGTTATGTCTTTCGGGTTGACCAATGCTCCAGCGTCGTTTATGGAACTGATGAACCAAGTGTTTCATGATATGTTGGACACTTCGGTCATCGTATTCATCGATGACATATTGATCTACTCTAAGGACATGGAGACTCATACAGCACACTTGAGGGCAGCCCTACAACGGCTGAGACAAGAGAAGCTTTATGCTAAGTTCAAGAAGTGCGAGTTTTGGCTGAAGGAAGTGGCTTTCTTGGGCCATGTTGTATCTGAAGACGGTATCAAGGTTGATCCAAGTAAGATAGCTGCTATAATAGGATGGGAAGCACCAAAATCTATTGCAGAGATTCGTAGTTTCCTTGGGTTGGCTGGTTATTATAGAAGATTCATGGGAGATTACTCCAGGATCACTGTTCCACTCACCAGATTGACCAAGAAGGGAGAAATTCATATGGACAAATATGTGTGAGAAGTGCTTTCAGACTTTGAAGTCAAGACTAGTCTCTGCACCTATCTTGACCATCCCAGAACCAAGCGTACCGTTTACTTTATATACGGATGCTTCAGGGTTGGGTATTGGGTGTGTATTGATGCAAGGAGAACAGGTGATTGCTTACGCATCAAGACAGTTAAAGGAGCATGAAAAGAACTATCCTACGCATGATTTGGAGCTAGCAGCGGTTATACATGCAATCAAGACTTGGCGAAACTACTTGTACGGCGAGAAGTTTCAGATTAAGTCAGATCACAAGAGCTTAACTTATCTTTTCACTTAGAAGGATCTGAATATAAGACAGAGGAGACGGCTGGAATTGTTGAAAGATTATGATTGTGACATCCAGTACCATCCGGGTAAAGCAAATGTGGTGGCTGACGCCTTAAGCAGAAAGTGGGCATCGAAACCTGAGGCAGGACCAAGTATAAATGCTGCATTATGTGCCGCAGCCTCAAGTTCAATCGAAGGTGATGATGAGTATATAATTGAAACTGCAGAAGATCCAGTCGAGCAAGGCTTAATTCATAAGTTCACCATGATGTTCGCAGCTTTGAAGATCTCACCGGATCTAGTTGATGAAGTCAAGGTAGCAATCCTACAGGATCCTCATCTCAAGACAGTGCAAGAAGACTTAGAGAAGGGTACAAGCAATCCTGACTTTACCTTGGATTCAGACAAGGTACTCAAGTATCGTGGACGGTTATGTATACCTAAGAGTGAAGATTGCAATATCAGAGATCGAGTTATGACTGAAGCTCATTACACTCCATATTCGGTACATCCAGGAAGTACCAAAATGTACCATGATTTAATAAGACTATATTGGTGGAGGGGTATGAAAGCTGATATAGCTCGTTTCGTGTTCCAGTGTCTGAATTGTCAACAAGTTAAAGCAGAAAGGCAGAGACCCGCAGGTTTACTACAGCCATTACCGGAACCTGCATGGAAGTGGGATTGCATTACTATGGATTCCGTCACTGGCTTACCTTTGACACCAAGGTCAGTGGATGCAGTTTGGGTTATAGTAGATCGACTCACCAAGATAGCTCAATTTATTACGGTCAGACCTCAGTATACCATGGAGAAACTGGCCAAGTTATATGTTGATAATATAGTCAGACTTCATGGCGTTCCAGAGAGTATAGTATCTGACAGAGATCCCCGTTTTACATCAAAATTTTGGGAAAGATTACAGAAAGCTATGGGAACAAAGTTGAAGTTCAGTACAGCTTTTCACCCTCAGACGGACGGACAGTCAGAGCGAACTATTCAAATTTTGGAAGATATGCTCCGAGCTTGTGCAATAGATTTCAAGGGAGCTTGGGATGAGAAGCTATCACTTATCGAGTTCGCTTACAACAACAGTTATCAGGCTACAATTCAGATGGCCCCATATGAAGCACTCTATGGGAATAAGTGTCGTACACCTCTGTTATGGAACGAGGTGGGAGAAAGAAGAAATGTAGGACCGGAGTTTGATGAAGAAACTTTCCGAGTGATTGATCAAATCAAGGAGAGAGTAAAGACAGCTCAAGTTTGACAGAAGCACTATGCGGATAATCGACGTCGAGATCTGGAGTTTGCAGTGGGTGACAAAGTATTCTTGAAGGTGTCACCGGTGCGAGGCCTGAAACGGTTTGGTAAGAAGGGGAAGCTTTGCCCCAGGTATGTGGGACCGTATGAGATATTGACCAGACATGGTAATGTAGCATATCAATTGGCTCTACCACCATCTATGTCCAGTGTTCATAATGTGTTCCACGTATCATTACTGAAGAAGTATGTCAGAGATCCATCGCACATCTTGACCGCTGATCCCCCAGACTTGACTGAAGACTTAACATTCGAAGTGGTGCCTGTGATGCTCTCAAGTCGAAAAGTCCAGCAACTTCGAACCAAGGATATGCATTATGTGAAGGTGCATTGGAGAAGCCAAAATGTGGAGGAAATTACTTGGGAAGAGGAGAGCGCGATGAGGAAGGAGTACCCTAACCTTTTCGACGATCAAGGTATGTTCAAATTTCAGGGCCAAAATTTCTTTTAAGGGTGGGGGAGTTGTGAAATCTACATGCAAATTTTGGGGACGAAATTTCTTTTAAGGGTGGGGGAGTTGTAAGACCCGCACTCCGTAAACCCGGTCTAAACCTTGGTTTGATGTCGTATCAGGTCTTCCGATCATCACCGGGACAAACGGGACGAGCGGATGACAAACAGGTATGAAATCGGACCAAAGACGATCAAATCAACATGATTTTATGTTGACCGGTCGATGGTACCGGTCTTGGTACCGGTCGACCAATATGCTCTGCGCAGCTAAGTGTGGAAATCCAGAAATTGACTTCTGAGGGTCCCACTTTCCTGATTTCGAATCCTAAGACTTTCCTAATCCTAATAGGGTTACTAAACCCTAATTCTAACCTATAAATACACCCTTAAACCTCCTCAAATCCTTTCCATTGTCTCTCACAAACCTTAGAGAAGAGAAAGAGGTTGGAAAGGAGAAGGGGCTAGGAAGAAGAAGAAGGTGCCGCCATTGCCGTTCGACGAAGCTCACTCTACGCCAGTCAACGGTAAGTGTTTGAATCAATCTTCTTACCCTATGTTAGTTGTGTGGGTGGGTCAATACCATGCAAAGTAGGTATTGATCTAAAACCCTAAATTGGCCAATAAACCGTAAGTTGCCGTCAAACCCTAGATTCGAGTTCCGAGATGATATTCATCGAAATGAGACTTGAATGAGTTGGGGATAACTCTAACTCCAAGTTTAGACTTAGAATGGATAGGAGAAACCTTGGAAATCCATGGAGGATGATCGACGGCAGTCGAAAAACCCATGTATGGTCTTTCGGAGACATACCGGTCGACTATACCGGTTGCACACAGTGCGACCGGTATGTTGCACCGGTATCCCTCGGGAGGCTGGTCTGTGGGGACTGGCGGACCATACCGGTCGCTAGTCTTCCCCACGGAGCCGTGGCCGTAACCGGTCAGCTCTGTGAGGGTATTTTGTAACCATGTTGGTTTCCGACCAACATGAAACCCTAAGCAATATATTCTAATGAAACCCTAATAACATTGTAGGACTTTGTGACTTTCCGTTTGGATCTTGCGACATGGAGCAAGCTAACAAACGAGCGTCAGGTAAGGGAATCTGACCTAAACCTAATAATTAATGGATAGTAAGTTGTTGTTAATTACCTGAATATATATGATGTGATGTTTGTGCATATTCACATGCCATCCTTTACTTTCAGTTATTATTATTGTTCATGCATTGTTAGGATGTGATTGTTAAGCATGTGATTGTTTTCGTTAGTGTGTGGAGTGGGGCATGGGTCTGGGATCGCTCCTCACACTAGCACCTTTTGTAGTATTCTGTCTTAACATGCTTGGTACGGGTGGGGTATCAGGGGAAGGTCGTGGTACGGTGGTCTCCGATATTGATGTTGGCCTGGCCATGGTTATGTGGCATTATGGTCTCCGAGTCGACGCTGGCTTGTCCACGATGCTTTAGCTCTATCTCTATGCCGTAGGGAGTTATGTTGGGACAGGGTCTACCTGTATTGTTTCTATCCTAGTGGGTTAGTTGCGGATAGGGCATCAGGGGAGGTGTGGGAATGTCTTAGCTCTATCTCTATTCCGTAGACGGCTGTGCTGGGATAGCGTAGATTGATGACATATAGGATTGGTTAGTTGCGAGCCCAGTTTGTGAGCCCTGGCCAGTAGGGGCTTAGGTACTAGTATGGGCAGAGCGTCAGGGGAGGTACGGGGGTATCTTAGCTCTATCTCTATTTCATGATGGGTGCATGTGGACCAATGGGGGTGTGATCCATGAGGTTCCACACACTCGTGTATAGAGGTGCGGGGGCCACCAAACCTTTCTATAGCACATTGCAAACTTAAAACCATACCACAGCATAAAATGATTGTTACCCATGCATAATATTGTGAAACTGTCTGATTGTTTTGCTGGGCTAAGTTGTGAGCTCACCCTTTGTATATATACATGTTTTAGATGTTGATGCAGGTTACACTATGGATGACTACATGAATGCTCCGGCTTATGGTGGTGTTGCTGCGTTGGATGTACAGGCAGGAGAGGACGAGCATGACGCTTCATGCTAGTGCCCTTTCTGCGTGTACCTTTGATTGGTTTTATTTATTTATTTTCATTATTTTCGATTGGATTAAAGAGATGTAATGATATTATATTATTTGTTTGGATTTGAATAATTTGGTATTTTATTTAAAGTTATCAATAGATTCTCAGTTCATTATATTTAAAAGACTTCCACTGTACTATTTATATTCTGATTGTGGTTATGTGTGATGGTTTGTATGAGTGGACACGGTCTATTCGAGAACCTGGTGTGAACCGTTGGTTAAATGACGGTTCACTCACACCATTCTGGTTGGATCAGAATTGGGGTGTGACAGGGTGAATCAGTGTCTTCAAAATTCTTCTCTTATAATCCCTTGAAGACAAATACTACCCAGAATTGATGCTTCACTCACTAACCATAACCACATTACCACTAAAACACAACCACACACAGTCGTATGCCCAACTACCTTGCTACCAGAAAGTGGCCAGGTCTATCATGTTGTGCACCCCATCCTACAAGCCATTCCACGTACTTCACAATATACAGATAAATATATTTACACATCATCCACAGCACAGAGATATATGTGTTTCACCAACACAGTGTGTGATGGCTAGTTCATGGAATAATGCTCTATGGGCTCCGTATATACTCAATATGCTTCTTTTAGATGTTTACATGACAGAGAGTACATACACCCAGTTTACCCAGCATAAAACTAGGAGGGTACAAATGTGCCTATAATTCAGGTATTAAGTATTAGTGTTCAGCACACGCTGCACACACCATGCTTAACCTGCACCCACGAGAAGTAAACAATATTAGTTTTTAGACTTATAATTGCCTTATAATTTTTCCCCATTAACTAAGCATTCAACATAATCACCTATGGCTAGCATACATATAAATGAAAGCAGGTAAACATATAAGGCATAGAAATGCTTATAACCATCGCTTCCAAAAATCCAGATATGTCTCTGGCACTCCACACAGCTCACTGAAATCTTCAACTAACTCAACACAGTAAGAAACTTGACTTTTCAAGTAATGACAGTTACAATGATGCTTCCTTGCCTTTTTCCTCTCTCCGTCTCCATAACCAAGCTCACACCTCTCTTACTAATGGCCCATACTCACTTTCCCTTTCATTGAAGCACTCTATTTCCTCACAAAACCATCCCTGGTTTTTCTTTCTTCTGTCTCACACCATACTTCTCCCAACTCTCCATAAAATCTTTAAACCTCTTCTTTAATGGTTGATAACCATAACCAGTACTCAAGTTCCTTCATTGGAGCTTCAACAAACCCCTAGAAGCAAGGTAATAAGATTTAACATTAAGAACACACCAAGACACCTCCAAGAAGAGGTTTTCACCCAAAACCGGATCTTATTTCTATTCTTCATCCCCAAAACAATTCTCAGATAATAGCCCATTCAAAAATGAGCACACAGCAACTTGAACGGACCGATTTGGAGGCCGAGATATGGCCGTTACAATTTCGGCCAATGATATTATTCCAAATGGCATCTTTTCAATGATATCCATGCACTCTTGCTACACATTAGCTCTGCCTGCACTGACACATCTGTCGTTGTTGAGATCTCATTGGTTGATTGGAGTATCTCAAATAGCAGCCGCTCGATCAATTAGAAATGGTGGGATCAAAATATACCCGTCGGATTAGCTTCATCGCTTAAGATTCAATCAGGAGTGGTATATTCCCTTGGATCAGAATCTATGTTGAACACATATGGTGTACTGCGTCACACCATAACCAGATCCCCTTCTGACACGACAGACTCATTGTCGAGTCTCCATTGGAACACAATGAATCTTGAACGGTAGCCGCAGGATCACTAAGAAATGGTGGGATTGCACATCCGCCATTGGATCGGCCTAATCCCATCAAGTAAACTTGGCGTCAAATATAGCCTCACGATCTAGATCTCTTTCGTCGATGTATAGAACACACGCAACACGGGATCAAGGCGCCAACAAGATATAATGTGAAATATCACTTTAACTTACGCCAGGCCAATAACAAATTGCGTAGGAGAATCACGACGCGACTGATGACGCACACCATAGCTTGCACTCTATATAGCTGTCAGATTGGCATATGGCATGTGTGGCTTCCTCTTAGCCACGGATCTTGAATATTCCCTTTTTTGAATGACCAATATACCCCAAACAACTTACCTTATGGCGTTTGTAACCAATGAAGAGAAAGGAGTATCAGCTCAAGGTTTTCTTGGCAGAGAGGTCCTTCTCTAACCTGACCTTTTGTCGACCACCTCATGTGCATGCAGGAGACTAAAGGGCATGCGCGTTGAGGCTGCCGGCCTTGCTGCTTGCAACAGGCTTGCGAGCCTTGCTGCTTGAGACAGGCTTGCAGGCCTTGTTGTTTGCAGTGCTGCTGCCTGCTTGTGGCATGGTCTGCCTTGCTACTGGATGGCTTTGCTGCTACCTATTGGCATGCGGCCATGCTGCCAAGGTGGCATGCCATAACATTCTCTCCCTTCATTCTCACTCTTCATTTTCTCTCTTCATTTTCTCTCTCTAGATTTTCTCTCTCCTTCTATCACCACAACCCACACCCATAAGCCACATCATCAGTGGGACCTACAGTCCATACTCTCCCTCCTCTTACCACAGCATCAGTACCCAAGGCTGTAGAATACTACAGAACACACATACTAGGCTACTTCATCTCTACCACTTACACAGATACTCTCTCTCCTACACTGATGCTCTCTCTCCTCATTTCTTTGATTGTAAGTTCATCCACACTGCCACATCAATCAAGTTGTCAAAAATGACAACACATTACCAACAGCCTCCTCATCAAGTGTTGGTGGACTTGGGTCGATCCATGATGACCTCTTAGCATGGAGCGACGTATATTAGACCGGTTGCTATAGGCCATGTTAGGGAATTATACATCTATGATCCACATCCCTCGACACATAAGATTCGACATCAGCGCCATGTAAAGATTTACCATTTGACAGAGGGGTAGAATTGGTATTGCCCCATGATCCGTAGAAAGGAAGGGTAAAATCGTCATTTTAGGGATTTCGCACTATTCACTATAAATAGGGCGAATCCCGAGGATTACGGAGGACAACATTTACTGCTCATTTATTACTGCTTTGAGATTCTCGCTCTGACATTGAGGTCGGATAATCTCACCTCGCCCCACACTTTATAATATCTTAGTGGGCTCGACACCAAGCCCATTGACTGTTCACAGAGCCTACCTTTGGCATCGGAGTGGACCCGGGGCATCCAGCCCTCCCCCTTCTTTGCCTTTCCTTGTCTTGCAGGTCCAGTCAGCACGGAGAGGACCCACAGGACGGATCCGGGCCGAAACAGTTTGGCACCCACCGTGGGGCCGAGAGTTCCGACATCAAGATAAAGTCAGGGAAAAATCTCCAGTCATGAGTCCACGACGGACCAGGAGTCACATGGTCAGCCCCAACCCCCCATTACTTGATCAGCGTATAAATCCGGAAGAAGGAGACAGGTCGAAGGCTCGACCTAATCAAGACCACGGAAAGCGGGCAGCAGCACCTACATCGGAAGCATTCGTCACCTATGAACAGTTCGAGACTGTTGCGCAACAGCTCGCGGTATTAACAAAATTTGTGCAAGGATTGCAGACCCCTGCGGCAGAGGCCACGTCTCGACCTCCTATGAGCAATATCCCCCGGGTGGTGCCACACCCAGAGGCCGACCCCCATCGTGACGCACCCCGAGATCGGCCAAGACAAAGTGGAGATCGATCGGCACAGCCAGGAGCCAACGTCCGCCCTGCCCCCGAGCTAAGCGGAACGGGTTCGACATCGCACCATGGGAGAATTCCGGCTCGGGATAGACTCGGTCCCCAGCCGAGGCCAGTGCCCAAGATCGATGAAGAAGACATAGAAGGGCTCATGGTTCCACGGCGCATAGCTTTGCCGGAGACGGCCGTGGGGACAGAGAAGCCCAGTGTCCCCATAGACCCTGCTGTTGCTGCACAAATAGCGGACCAGTTAGCGGTCCTCCACAAAAAGGTCGAAACCATGGAAAAGACGGGAGTGTCTCTCGACGAAGACAGGGATTATTCCACGGAAAATCCCCTGACCGACATTATCATGAGAGTCCCTTTACCTAAGCGATTTAGCATGCCCCCCGTCGACTCATATGATGGTTCTACCGACCCTATCGAGCATTTAAACAACTTTGTCGGAGCCATGGTCTTGCACGCTAACCCCGATGCAATCATGTGTAGAGCTTTCCCGCTCACACTCAAGGGAGCGGCGCGTATGTGGTTCAATAACCTCCCACTGCGCTCGATCGACTAGTTCAAAACCATTGGTAGACTCTTCAGGATGCACTTCCAGGGCAGCAGGGTACAATGGAAGACAAGTGCCCATCTGATGAACATGCGGCAAAGATCCGGGGAAACATTAAGGGCCTTCTTAGCCCGGTTTAACTTGGAAGTATTACAAGTCAAGGACATTGACGAGGCGGTTCACTTCGCCACGCTAAGAGCAGCGGTCACCGACCCAAAGCTTAGATTCTCCATTGCTAAGAAGGAACCAGCCGATTTACAAGAGCTCCTGGCGAGATGCGAGAAGTTCGCCAGTGCCAATGAAATTTATGAAGCTAGCAAAAGCCTAGAGGTAATTCAGCACAAGCGGAATAAAGAGAGGTCGGACCTTGCGCGGCCTGGAGAAAGCAAAAGATCCCGAAGAGATGAGGCAAGAGCTAGGGGTTTGCTACAGAAAAAATTCAGTGACTACACGCCACTGAACAGGTCCCTCGAAGACGTGTACACCCTCATTGCGGGTGATGGGTACCTTCAGAGACCCCAGAAAATAGTCACTGAGGCAAGGAAGCGTAATCCCAACAAGTATTGTCAATACCACCGCGACATCGGCCACACAACCGATGAATGTCGCAATCTGCAGGCTGAAATTGAAAACCTCATCCAGCGAGGCTATTACAAGCAATACATGATCACAGTGCCCCGAGAGTACCAGCCCCCACGGCTGAGGATCGGGGAAGATTACCTCCTCCACCCCGAATGAGGACGCCAGAGCAAGAGCAGCAGCATCAATTAGGACCAAGGCGGAAGGAAAGAAGAAACACACAAGAAGAACCCCAAAGAAGAGAGGAGGAGAGATAGGCCAAACGAGCTTCGAGAGAGGCGTCGCGAGCAAGAACCTATCCAGCATGAAGAGAGAAGAGAAAGAAGACCAACACCGGCGCATCGGGACATAGGTGTCATACTGTGTCAGCTCGACCGTACCCCCCAACAGACACATGAGGAGAATCGAGTACCCAACTCTCTGGAAACCAGGGGTAGAATGAAGCAAAGGACCGACCCAAGGGTGTCCAGGAAGCGCAAAGATCAGACTCGGCCTCCCCCTCCGCTGCACGTCATTGATCCACCCACAGATGAGGATATACCTTATGAGCGCGTCTATATGATCAGACGCGCGAGGCCACGGTACCACCCAGCAGCTAGTCCAGGCTTTCCTTGACCATCAGAGGTCGCAGCGGGAGACGAAAAAAGTCCGTCCGCCAGTCGACCCTTACTAGCCGCAGTGTGAGGACAATGGGAAATCGACGTGATCCTCCTCGGGATGGAAATGTATATCCTGTATCGATGAAGATCGATTTGTTCTGTTGGAGTCGCCACCTAGATTAAGGTCTAGGACCTCTAAAAATGTAGTCTCACCCTAAGGTAAGACTTCTATTGACTCGTGACCCAATGTATCGGTTCTTTGGTCTGCAAGAGATTGGGTAAGTATTCAGGGTACGTTTATGGGAAGGTGTTAGGCACCCAAACCGCCCGATCAATTTCGGCCTCCTAAACTTTCCTTAAATTCTAATTTTGATTGTGCTTGGTCAACTGGATGACTAGGGTTCAATGGGGGATGTCCTAAACCAAGTTGCTAAGTTATTCTAACCTAGGGTTCAGCCAATCATGTTTTAAAGTAAATAAACAAGCAAATGTAATGTACAATATTATACAGTGAACCGAACCAAAGATGGTTCGGTCTTGGACTGAATCTGAGACGTGTAAGACATCTCAAACTGCCTACGTATTCCAATCCTAGAAATCAAGTCCAAAAACGTAGTTCGAAATGGTTTGTGTGATTAATGATTATGAAAGTGATTTATGCATTTGCTTCAATTAGATTCTTTGTTGTTCAAGTTGAAGTTTATGCTGGATGTACGGTTGATGGGTGACTTTGTACCGTATTTGGGATTCCCAAATTGCCTACGTATTCTAGGGTTTGCCCTAGAAATCAGGTACGACGTAGTTCGAAATTTGTGAGAGTCGGATTTGGAATGTGTACCAAATTATTTCTAATTTTGTCAATAGGATCTAGGGATGAGACCTAAATTCCTACCATTTTTATTTGGGATGTGTACCAAATTCTTTCCATTTTTGTCAATAGGATCTAGGGATGAGACCTAAATTCCTACCATTTTTATTGTTTCCATTTTTGTTAATAGGATCTAAGGATGAGACCTAAATTCCTACCATTTTTATTTGGGATGTGTACCAAATTCTTTCTATCTTTGTCAATAGGATCTAGGGATGAGACCTAAATTCCTACTATTTTTAATATTTCCATTCTTAGGTTTTTAGGGTTTCCTATCCCTTTTCATTGTGATTTTCATTTTTTAGGGTTTCATACCCTAATTATTCTCTTTATTCTAGGGTTTATTTTGCCCTAATTGCTATTTTTTGTTTTTAGGGTTTCACTTTCCCTAATTATTGTTTTCTTTCCATCTTAGGGTTTCCTACCCTAATCGTTGTACAATGTAAACAATCTAACAAAGCAATGTGAGCTTAAATATAGCAGTGTAAGCATCCAAATATAGCATGTTGGAAGTATATTCAAATTTAGCAACACATCAATCAAAAATGGCAAGTGAGCATGTGAATCAATACAAACATGGTAAGTGTGCATCCAAACATGGCAGTAATATGTGAGCAAGTGTAGTAGACAAATATGGCAATAAGCATGTGTAGCATTCCAATCATGGCAATGTGATTATTCCAATTATGGCAATGTGATCATTCTAATTATGGCAGTGTGACTATTCCAATTATGGCAGTATGACCATTGCAATTATAGTAGTGTATGCATATGAGCATTCGAACATAGCATAGCATCAAATATGGCATGTGAGAAACAACCAAAGCATATGAGAATCAATCAAAACATGATGGAACACGTAGTAAGATGACAGCTTTGTCAGGCTGGACCAAAATGGGCACATAGGGCACTGTACTTGCTCAACAAATTCTTAAAAGATATCCCTAGAAAGAAGACTCAGAGGCCAACATTTTGTCTCAAGGAAGATAATCCTAAAAGAGACCATAGGCAGGTCGAAAATATTCCCCAAGTACAGGCAAATACACTGGTCAGGTCTGTTCCATATTTTTGACCAGTTGCACCATAAATTCCAAATAAAATTCTATTCTTAATGAAAATTAAATACAGACATATATCTATGTAGATAACTGTCTGATCTAAAATTTCATTAAGAAAAACAAGTTAAAACAGTATATTTTCTTTGTGAAAAATGACTCTTTTCAATCATGCAAATCAGCACATCATGACAGATCTGAAATCAAAGCACTATGCACTTAAAAATTGATATCAATTCAATGAAAAATGGAAAAAATATGAAACCAGTGCCATTGTTTAGAAAACTTTCATGTCTAAAAATTTCATGTTAAGTGGATTTTCTGATTATGGCCATAAGGCCTTTGTCTAGAGACTTTCCGATGGAGGATTGCATTACATCCGAGAAAAATAGCAATGTCAAAGACAAATTTTTTGATATATTTCCCCAATTCCAAATGGAACTAAATTTTTAGGGTAGTCTTCTATCATATCAGAGAGACTCCCATAAAATTTTGGGCTTCAAAATCTTAGAAAAAATACATATGATGTACGTCCTAAGTTTGAACCCTAAATCTGGAATTTTCAGATCAGAAAATCACTTTATGAAATTTACAAAAAACATCAAACATCATTTTATATCAATCAAAAATTCATCATTGAATAGATTAGACAAATTATCATTCATGAAAAATGTTAGACATAGGCATCCTAACATTAACAAGCATGTAATAGAGCATTCATGATTGAGAT
Organism: Protea cynaroides; assembly: GCA_028583415.1. Classification (NCBI taxonomy): domain Eukaryota; kingdom Viridiplantae; phylum Streptophyta; class Magnoliopsida; order Proteales; family Proteaceae; genus Protea; species Protea cynaroides. The sequence goes on along the minus strand of CM053268.1, from coordinate 12,152,893 downwards.
TTCATGAAAATTAGCCTTTTTTAAGCAAAATTGGCATTCGGGCATTATAACGACCTCTAAATTTGTTTAGAGTACTAACCTTGGGCTCAAATCGAGCGAAACCGTTGATGAAGGGTGATTGGGGGTTGTATCAATCCCCTTTGAATGTGAATCCTCCTTCTCCTCTCTTTTGCTTCTTTCTCTCTTCTCTTTCTCTCTTTTCTTCTTCTCTTTTCTTTCTTCTCTTTTCTCTCTCTTTCTTTCTTCCTCTCTCACATTTTCTCTCTCTCACTCACGTTTCTCTCTCTCACCCACGTTCCCCTCTCTCTTGGGTCTGGAAAAGGATCCCTCCTCTCTCCTATTTATAATTTTTCACTCATTTTCTAGAAGATCCTTCTTTCCTTTTCTTCTTTTTCTAGAAAATCTTTTTTTCTCCATTTTTTCTTCTTTCCTTTCTTTTCTTCCTTCCCACATTTTTTCTTCTTCCTTTCTTTCCTTTTTCTCATTCTTCTTCTAGAAAACCCCTTCTCTCTTTCCTTTCTCTCCTTCCTTCTTCTAGAAAAATCCTTCTCTCTTTCCTTTCTTTCTTCTTTCCTTTTCTTCTTCATTCTTTTCCTTCCTTTTTTTCTTTTCTCCCTCTCTTTTCTTTCACGTTTTCTTTCTAGAAAACATGAAGGGGAATCTTTTTCCCCTCTTTTTTCTTTTCTTTTTTTTTTATTTCTCCCTCTTTCCTTTTTTCTTCTCAAGATCTTTTTGGATTATCTCAAAACCCTAAATCCCCTTCTCTTTCACGTTTTCTCTCCCCTCTTTCATTTTTCTTCTCAAAATCTTTTGAATTATCACTTACATATAATAATATATATTATATATATATATACACATGTATTTTATAACATATATATATATATATAGTATATAATATATATAATATATATATAAGTATATAATACTATAAATATATAAATACTACGATGAACTGGTTCGAAACGGGTTGAGACTGACTTAGGTTGACTGAGTTAAACTGATATGGGTTGAGCTAGGTTGAACCAAAACTGGCTTGAACTGAGTTGACTGGATTAATTGGAATTAACTGGGTTTTCTTTCCTTGTCATTTCATGGGTCATTTCCGCTGTCAACCCGCATGGAATTTTCCGATGGCCTCTATTCCAAATTTTTTGCATTCATTTTGTGGAACATTAAAAATGAGGAATATAGGAACTGGAATCACCTGAATCCGATGTAGAACGGAAAAGATATGCAGCTTTGAAGTTCTGACGATAATTTTGCATGCAAGCTTGCATGGGACCCACTGGTGACTTCTACCCGGGATTTTTTACGTCCACTTTGTAGAACATCATGAATGAAGAGTAATGGTCTTGGAATCATCTGAATCCGATGTCGGATGATCAAGATATGATGATTTGAAATTCAAACAATCCAACTTAGGATAATTTGCATGAAGGCCCCTAGGATTATTTATAATAATTTCATAAACCTCCCTCATATGTATCATCTGACTAAAATGGTCATATCTTCCTCATTTGATATCAAAATTGAGCAATTCTGGTCTCGTTTCGAAGATAATTCTATGACCTACGCATCCATGCAAAATTATAACCCATGACCTTGCTGTGGACCCATTGAAAACTTCCTCAAATTCACAGTCAAGAATCCAAACTTTTGATCACCTTTCTTCCTTTTGTTGTCCATACACCAGCAGGACTTTGTTTAGCTGGGATGGAAAAAATGGGGTGCTTACACGCAGCATCCACCTCGTCCGCGGAGCAATGTGGAGATTTCGACCGACCCTTAATGGCCGCAGCGGCCACCTCGGCCTCTGAATGCCGAGGAGTTTCTGCCAGGTCGACCCCGATGGATGACGACAGTTACGATCCTTCCACCCAGGGGCGGAAGGCTTTGACTATAACGGGCGGACCAGCTGCCGGCAACACCTCAACAAGAGCAAGAAAGGCCTACGCCAGAAGTGTCAAGTCAACGGAGTGGCCCGGAAAGCGGGCTCGCACCGGGGACTTCCTTACATTCAGCGACGAAGATCTGTGCGGGTTAGAGCTTCCCCATGAAGACGCCATCGTCATCACCCTACGGATTGAAAATAGCGATGTGCATAAAATCATGGTCGACACGGGCAGTTCTGCAGACATCATTTATTGGCAAGCTTTCAGACGCATGGAAATCCCCCTTGATCGATTGCTACCAATTGACTACCCCTTGGTCAGTTTCTCAGGGGATCTAGTAAGTGTCAAAGGATCCATAAGGCTACTGGTAAGAGCCGGCACTTACCCCCGCGAGTCAAGAGTCACGATGAATTTTTTGGTGGTTGACGTCCCCTCATCTTACAACGGTCTCTTAGGGAGACCAAGCATGATCGCACTACGATCAGTACCGTCTCCATATCATCTAGTGCTCAAGTTCCTGACTCCACGCGGAGTGGGAGAGTACAGGTCGATCAGCTGGTGTCTCGTAAATGTTACTCGGCGGAGCTTACCGACCATAAAAAACCTGCAAAGGCCCTGCAGGTACAAATCGAAGATTTACGAGACGACCCCAAGCAACAGAGGGGTGGGCCGGCAGAAGACCTAATCCAAGTCCCCCTAGCTGAGGAAAGCCCTGACCGAACGGTACAGATAGGATCTACCCTCCAGGAACCACAGCGGGGCGCACTCGTGAGGTTTTACAAGCTAATGCCGACGTCTTCGCCTGGTCAGCGGCCGACATGCCAGGAATTCCCAGGGAAGTGGCACAACACCGCCTCAATGTGGATCCCACTCGACGGCCAGTGCGACAAAGAAGGAGATCCTTTGCGGCACCCCGTCAACAAATCATCGATGCTGAAGTAAGGAAGTTGTTGAATGTCGGATTCATCAGGGAGCTGCACTACCCGGAATGGCTAGCCAATATGGTCATGGTTCCCAAGATTGACGATAAATGGCGCATCTGCATCGACTTCACCGACCTTAACAAGGTCTATCCTAAGGATAGCTTTCCACTGCCCAAGATCGACCAGCTCATCGATGCCACAGCCAGACACGCCCAGTTAAGCTTTATGGACGCCTATTCCGGATACAATCAAATCAGGATGCACCAGGCCGACGCGGAGAAGACGGTCTTTGTTACCAGCCAAGGCCTTTTTTGTTACGACGTAATGCCATTCGGCCTCAAGAATGCCGGGGCCACCTACCAGAGGTTGGTCAACAAAATCTTTGCCGAGCAAATTGGACGTAACATGGAGGTGTACGTTGATGACATGCTCGTAAAAAGCCTAGCCGATAATGACCATGTCCGAGACCTCGAAGAGGCATTTAGTGTACTCCGGCGGCACAGGATGCGCCTGAACCCTGCAAAATGCGCATTTGGGGTCACTTCGGGAAAATTCCTGGGATTCATGGTTTCAAACCGAGGAATCGAGGCAAATCCAGAAAAAATTACGGCTATTCTTGAGATGACAGCACCCACCCGGATAAAACAGGTACAGGAGCTCACCGGACGAGTGGCCGCGCTCAGCCGGTTCATGTCGCGTTCTGCGGATAAATGTCTGCCATTCTTTCAAATCCTGAAAGGCAACAAGACCTTCCAGTGGACGGACGAGTGCCAACAGGCGTTCGAAGAATTAAAAAATTACTTGGCATCTCCCCCGTTGTTGGTCAAGCCTGAAGTAGGAGATACTTTGGATTTATACTTGGCAGTTTCTTCAAAAGCGGTCAGCGCGGTACTGGTCAAGGAAGTAGAAGGTGTCCAACGTCCCGTCTACTATGTCAGCAAAGTCCTATTGGATTCCAAAACCAGATACAAGTTCATTGAGAAGGTCGCGCTGGCATTAGTCACATCCGCGCGGAAGCTACGCCCATACTTCCAGACGCACTCCATCACCATCCTGACTGATCAACCTCTGAAGAAGATCTTGTCCAAGCCAGACATTTCTGGTTGAGTTATTCATTGGGCCGTCAAGTTAGGAGAATTCGATCTTCAATTCAAGCCACGAACAGCCATCAAAGCCCAGGCATTGGCAGACTTCCTAATCGAGGCATCACCTGAAGAAGATTCAGCTATAGACAACTCACCCCCTGAAGAGCAAACACGGCCGTGGACCTTGTTTGTTGACGGGGCATCAAACAAAACACAATGCGGTGCAGGATTCATTCTGACCAGCCCAGATGGTTTTCAAATCCGATGCGCTATCCGATTCATGTTCCAAGTCTCCAACAATGCAGCCGAATATGAGGCCCTCATCGCCGGACTTCGTCTGGCCAAGGCAGTCATGGAGAGAAGAGTAGAAGCGTCCAGCGACTCCCAGCTAGTGGTACGTCAAGTTAATGGAGACTACGAGGCAAAGAAGCCAAGTATGTCTGCCTACCTCAAGAAGGTCCAAGAGGCCGCATCTGCGTTCGAATACTTCCTTCTGCGTCATATTCTTCGGGACCAGAATACCTTGGCGGATTCGTCATCCAAACTCGTCACCAGGGACTTAAAAGATCTGGATCATTCGGTATACACCGAAGTTCTGCACCAATCTTTCATGGACCCCACAACCAAAGCCATACTATCAGCGGCGTCTGAACCATAATGGATCGACCCGATAATTTCCTTTCTCCAAAGTGGCCAACTTCCAGAAGACAAGAAAGAAGCCAGGCGCATCCAGTCTAAAGCCAGTCATTACATCGTCGAGGAGGCTGTCCTCTACAAGAAGGCCTTCACATTCCCACTACTTCGGTGCTTACGTCCTTCCGAAGCAGCGCAAGCTGTCAAAGAAGTCCACGAGGGCATATGTGGTGCACACCAGGGGGGTAGAGTCCTCGCTCACAAGATATTACATCAGGGATATTACTGGCCTAAGATGCGGCAAGATTGTATCACCTACGTCAAAAGGTGCCCCAAGTGTCAGATTTACGCACCGGTATCTCACCTACCAGCCGCACCCCTCCGCCCTATCGAGGCAGCTCCCATCCCCTTTGCCACATGGGGAATGGACATCATTGGCCCTTTTCCACCAGCCCGCTATCAGTGAAAATTCGTGGTCGTCGCCGTGGATTATTTCACAAAATGGGCGGAAGCGGAAGCACTGTCTAGCATTCCAGAAAGTGCCATCAAGGCCTTCTTCATCAAATAGGTGGTCTATCGGTACAGCATTCCTAGAGTTCTCATCACGGATAACGGCAAGCAATTCTACGCGGAGCATCGTATTGAGCACCGGCGTGGCGTAGTAAAGCACCCGCAGACTAGCGGTCAGACGGAGGCCACCAATAAGATTCTGGTAAAAGGCATCAAATCGCGACTCGATGGCGCGAAAGGTAGGTGGTTGGACGAATTGCCGCACATACTTTGGGCAGATCGGACCACTCCAAAAACAGCTACTGGAGAATCTCCCTTCCGACTGGCCTTCGGCACGGATGTCGTGATCCCTTTAGAGGTTAGAATTGCATCCCACCGGATAGCCAATTATAACCCAACCACAAATGAGCAAGGATTACGCGCCAACTTGGATCTCGTGGGAGAAGTGAGGGACCAAGCCCAGATACGAATTGCGACCAATCAACAGCAAGTGACAAGACACTACAACAAGAAGGTACACCCCCGGTCGTTCAAAGAAGGAGACCTTGTACTTAGAAGGACCATTGCCTCTGACCCTACTCATCAAGGGAAACTATCACCCAATTGGGAAGGCCCCTATCAGGTCACACAAGCGTTGCAAACGGGATCCTACCGCTTGATGGATATGGAAGGTCAAGCCCTGCCAAGAGCATGGAATGCGAACACCTTCGGCCATTTTATCAATGAAAATCCCCCGAATGTACATACGCCATTTCGGCGCGACCTAGGGACATTAATGAGCTTTCATCACAGCAATGCCCCATCTCTCCAACACATTCGACAGCAAGGACGCGCACAAAGCGTTAACCCGGCTCCACGCCGATACGGATATCATCATGGCCCTCTGCCGATGTGAGACCCATTCAACACTAGGCTTTCACCAAGTGTGGAAACTCGTTGGGCTGAGGAGGGTAGACACGGCTCCGCGCAGATACGGATATCATCCCGGCCCTGTGCGATGTGAGACCCATTCGACCCTATGATTTCACCAAGTGTGGAAACCCCTTGGGCCGAGGAGGGTAGACACGGCTCCGCGCCGATACGGATATCATCCCGGCCCTGTGCCGATGTGAGACCCATTCGACCCAAGGCTTTCACCAAGTGTGGAAACCCCTTGGGCCGAGGAGGGTAGACACGACTCCGTGCCGATACGGATATCATCCCGGCCCTGTGCCGATGTGAGACCCATTCGACCCTAGGATTTCACCAAGTGTGGAAACCCCTTGGGCCGAGGAGGGTAGACATGGCTCCGCGCCGATACGGATATCATCCCGGCCCTGTGCCGATGTGAGACCCATTCGAACCAAGGCTTTCACCAAGTGTGGAAACCCCTTGGGCCGTGGAGGGTAGACACGGCTCCGCGCCGATATGGATATCATCCCGGCCCTGTGCCGATATGAGACCCATTCGACCCAAGGCTAACACCAAGTGTGGAAACCCCTTGGGCCGAGGAGGGTAGACACGGCTCCGCGCCGATACGGATATCATCCCGGCCCTGTGCCCATGTGAGACTCATTCGACCCAAGGCTTCCACCAAGTGTGGAAACCCCTTGGGCCGAGGAGGGTAGACACATGAACCGGCCATTAAAGACATGAACCTTCCATCTAGGACGAGCAGGAAAGAAAGCAAGCACACAAGACTACATCCAAAAGCCTTCCATTTATTAAGGGCAAAGAAATTACATCGGTACTCTCAAATAATACCACACAGCGGCAATTACATCATTGTAAAGAAAAAAAATATATATATATTTCCTAAGTAGGGGGGTGATCCTCGGCAGAGACACCTTCAACAACTAGAACCAACTCTGGAGGACGAGAACCACCGGGAGTAGGGGGTGGCCCTCGGCAGAAGCGGCACCGTCCCGGGGAGTCGTGGGAGTCCCGTCAATGTCCGAAGAGACTGGAGGCTCTTCACCTTCGAACACTGAGCTGCATCGAAGTAACAATCAAGTTAGCAAGGAACAGAGAAATCTACCGACCGGACCCAAGAAAAAAAAATTAATTAAAAATATTTTTTACCGATGCACTAAGTGTATCTGCCCCCGATATAAGCGAAGGCATGGGGAGCCCCCGCACCAAAGATCGGTCCTGAGGAAGAATGGCCCCCTACAACAGTTCCCTCGCAGCCCGGATGTCCCCCATGGCGGTATCTTCTTCAGTAAGCGCCCAGTCAGGGCGGAATGCTCGTTCATCCCCGGTGCGGTCGCGAGGGGAGGGTCCCAGTAGGGGAATGCGCCTAACCTCGCCTCGGACATTGCCCATGCCCTGAGGCACCCTAGGCCTCTCGACAGGTGCAGCTGGTGAGGTTCGGACTCGTACCGGAGTCGGTTGCCGTGCCGCGCTAACCTCAGAAGTTTCCTCCAGCGCCAGAACAGCCTCCGTTCCAATAGCAGGGGCCCCCTTACCTGAAAAATCAAGGACACGGTACCGAGGAATGAGGGGCATTGCATAGACACGCGCGGCAGAGGCCAAGGTAGAATCAAGAGAAAGCTTACGAGTCCTTTTAGGAGGCCGTCTGTTGAGATCACCCTCGACACCAGCCGGATCCGTGGTAATCCTCGACGCCGAGCCCCCCTGGGCCCTCTTTGCCGCAGCCTCCTTCCTTGCATCATTCTTCTGCCTCAGCTCTAGCAGATACTCCTTGCTTACTTTCACTGCAAAACACAACACCAGAATCAGCTCAGTTAGTAAGTCAACATCGGCCCGGCCACAACAACACAATACTCACAAAGACGGTTTTCATGCAACACAAAGGGATCCCTCAGTTCGGCCACCCGGATCCAAGCCCCTTCGGTGCTCCGAGCACGCCGCAGCATCTCAGACTCCTCGGGAATCAGGGGCGAATCCGTATTGAATGCCTCGGCATCCAATTTTCTCCAAACATTCCCCAGCGTAACATTCGCACCTCGGATGTAGAAAAACTTATTCTTCCACAGCTTGATCGAGGTCGGCTTATCTGCCAAGAGGTCACCAAACTCAGGCCTTTTTGCGAATTAGTACCACCCGGACGGGCAGTAGTCATTAAAGGTGAACATGTGGCGGAACATGTTCAGTGTCGGTACGCACCCCAACCTCCGAAAGTATATGATGAACGCCATCATATTCTTCCACGAATTCGGCATCAGTTGGATGGGGGCCAGTTGATAAAATCCTAAGATTTCAGCCACTAACTTCGGTACCGGCACCCGAAAACCAGCCTTGAACATTTCAATGTTCACGCATAGCTCCGACCTACGACTCCAGCAGGCCCGCTCCCCCTCGAGGGGCTTCCGAACCTCCACATCATCTGAAATCTGATAACGTTCCCGGAGACTGTTGAGCTCTGCCTCGGTCACAAGTGACACCTCTCCCCGGGCATCAAAATCTGGAGGAGCCCGAGGTCGACCCACTACCAGATGAGGTCGAGCTACCACCACTGCTACTACTACCGCTGCTGGAGGATGTCCCCACCTCCTCTATGTCTACCTGAACATCGGTCTCCCTACCTTCGTCGGCCATACTACAAAAAGCTAAGGGAAAAAACTTACTGATTGACAGATCGCACCAAGCTCAACCGACCGAGCCGCTTCGAAATCACCGAACCGATGCGCAGGGTGCAGAACCAAAGTGAGTGAGAAACAGCTGCTGCTGCGTACTCAGAGTGGGGGACCTCCATGCCCCACTCATCTTTTATAAAGCATCAACCCGCAGGATGACACATGGCGCTACATCATTGATGGAAACTTCGGTGCATTTATTATCGAGTATAAACTCGGGTCCATCAATCGGGTCCCGCCAAGCGGTATCCATATCAGACCCGCAACCCGTACCCAGATCCAGGGACCGCTTCGGAGTCATCCTCAAGAACACCGAGGCATATTGGCCGCAGTGCCCACATCGGTCAAATTGGATTAGATCACGTGATAGTCCCGTGATCGCCATGGAACCGTTCCGATGAACACCGAGGCATATTGGCCGCAGTACCCACCTCGGTCAAATTGGCTCGTATCACGTGATAGTCCCATGACGACCACGGAACCGTTCCCATGAACACCGAGGCGTATTGGCCGCAGTGCCCACATCGGTCAAATTGGCTCGGATCACGTGATAGTCCCGTGACGGCCACGAAACCGTTCCCATGAATACCGAGGCATATTGGCCGCAGTGCCCACCTCGGTCAAATTGGCGGATCACGTGATAGTCCCGTGACGACCACGGAACCGTTCCCATGAACACCGAAGCATATTGGCCGCAGTGCCCACATCGGTCAAATAGGCTCGGATCACGTGATAGTCCCGTGATGGCCACGGAACCGTTCCCATGAACACCGAGGCGTATTGGCCGCAGTGCCCACATCGGTCAAATTGGCTCGGATCACGTGATAGTCCCGTGACGGCCACGAAACCGTTCCCATGAACACCGAAGCATATTGGCCGTAGTGCCCACATCGGTTAAATAGGCTCGGATCACGTGATAGTCCCGTGACGGCCACGGAACCGTTCCCATGAACACCGAGACATATTGGCCGCAGTGCCCACATCAGTCAAATTGGCTCGGATCACGTGATAGTTTCGTGACGACCACGGAACCGTTCCCATGAACACCGAGGCATATTGGCCGTAGTGTCCACCTCGGATCCAGACCCAGAAACCCCAGACGGAACCGCTGTGAACCAATCAAGGTTCCCATATCGGTTCCGGACCACGACCCCCAGCGAGGAGCGAGGGATGTTGCCTGCAATACCCAGAACGGCACTGAGCCCGGTACACTAAACAAATAGCGCAGTGAATCGACCGCGGTGCCCACCTTGGCACCGAGCCCGGTATCCAAAGCAAATACCGCAGTGAATCGGCCGCGGTGCCCACCTCGGTCCCGGGCCCGGTACCCAAAGCAAATACCGCGGTGAATCGATCGCGGTGCCCACCTCGGCCTCGAGCTCGGTACCCAAAGCAAATACCGCGGTCACTCGACCGCGATGCCCACCTCGGCCCCGACCTGGGACCCCGACGCAAGAACCAGCATGCCCTAAACTGACGTAGCAGCTCCAACCTCAGATAAGCATTTTTTCAGCCATCACCAGCACATCCCAAACTGCAAGCGGCTCGCACCCCAGACAAGATCTGCCGAATAAAAGATCTGAACCTTCCGATTTCGACAGAGCAACGAGGCAAGTTGTTAGGGGAAGGGACCATATCTCTATTTTGCTCAACCGAACCCTACAGATTCGGCAGGGCAACGGGGCAAGTGTTAGGGAATTATACATCTATGATCCACATCCATCGACACATAAGATTCGACATCAGCGCCATGTAAAGATTCACCATTTGACAGAGGGGTAGAATCGGTATTGCCCCATGATCCGCAGAAAGGAAAGGTAAAATCGTTATTTTAGGGATTTCGCACTATTCACTATAAATAGGGCGAATCCCGAGGATTACGAAGGACAACATTTACTGCTCATTTATTACTGCTTTGAGATTCTCGCTCTGACATTGAGGTCGGATAATCTCACCTCGCCCCACACTTTATAATATCTTAGTGGGCTCGACACCGAGCCCATTGACTGTTCACAGAGCCTAACTTTGGCATCGGAGTGGACCCAGGGCATCTAGCCCTCCCCCTTCTTTGCCTTTCCTTGTCTTGCAGGTCCAATCAACACGGAGAGGACCCACAGGACGGATCCGGACCGAAACAGGCCATGATCGACATGGAGGAGCACAGGACAACCTTGGATTGGGACATAATGACACGGCTCTCAAACCTAGAGGCCGTCCAAGAGACCATGCAGATCTAGATGGCTGAGATGCAACAGGAGCAAGTGGCTCAGAGGTAGCACATACAGCTGATGGCTACCCATATCATCGGTTTCCAAGAGGATATATCGACCATTCGCTCTGTCTTAATTGGTTCTTGACTACTCCCACAATTATATAGCCGAGGCATGACTGGCTCATCTTCGAGGGTGATCTTCGCACCTACGCTGGACAAGATTCGCCCAACCGTAGTGGAGACAGCACTCAACGGGGGCACTGAGACAGCACTCAACGGGGGCTGTAGTGCCTGCTATTTAAGTTTACCAGTTATTGTACCTTTCTTTTATTTCTTTGGATGTGACCTTTCATTTTATGTAATTTTTCTTGTTTTGGATAATGGTCAATCAGTGGATATGCCTGTACTAAAATTCACATCAATGCAAGGCGGTTTCTTACATTATGTGTTTTATTTTCTTTATTTAAATTCTGGTAATTTGGTTTAACATCTAACTAGCATTGTGCACTGACACTATTAGATTGGTTCCTATAATGTTTTTAATTGCCCAGGACATCATTGTACTTGACCAGTAATATTATATGTGAGGTTGTGGTTGGTCTGGTGCACATAGCTTAAGAGGATTCAAATCCTCTCCTCTCAGCGATTCGGGAGGAGAGGTGGCGACCCCGGTGGATGGTCGACACCTGGGGTCGAATGAATCTGACCCCTCCATCCTAGTCGACTCTCTTTTATCGACTCAACTTGTCGACTTGGATGGAGGGGTCGGATTCATCCGACTCCCAAGTGTCGACCATCTACTGGAGTCGCCGCCCCTCCTCCCAAATCTTTGGGAGGAGAGATGTGGATCCAACTTAAAAGACCATGAGACCAACATAATCACACCCCATTTTAGACTATGAGACAACATAATCACAACCCATTTTGATCCGTACTAGATGTGTGAAGGAGATCACCCAACAACAATCTCAGCTCATCCAAAATCATGCAAAAAAAAGTAAACACCTAACCAACCATCCTCAACCATATCACATGCACACCACAAAAGAGTAAGAAAAAGAAATAAACAACAGAAGACTTTACATATAGAATCATAAGTACTGATTCCATCTATTGATAATTTAAAATATAGCAAAGTTATTCTTCACACCCATATACTCAAAACGTAATCATTCTTTACATCATTTAAAGATATACAGGTATAACGCCAAAAGGTAACGAAACCCAAAAAAAAAAAAAAGTATTAGTAGCCCAGCATAGCTATTACTAGACCGCCCGCCTAATCTCCATAAGCACAAGTCGGGCACTGACAGACGCCGCTGTGATACTCCTCTAACGGTACCATAGCCTCAACAATGCTCACCACCACAGTAGGTGGATCATCCAAAAAATCCGATAGAGTAACCGTGCAAGAACATCTAAAAATACACAGTCAATCTGGGGTGAGCAACCACATACTCAGAGAATCAAACAAACAATCAATACCAATCATGCAGTAAAATTATTTAAGTCTAATTTATGATCTGCTGATGGCCATCACGGGACTTGCCCATTCCAATGGGCGTCATACCCTCATGCCTAGGTAGATTACATGGATCATGCCCACAGTCTCAATACTGTGAGAACCTGCATCCTAAAGTAACACACACCCAGACAGTTACGCTGCCAAATGTGTACACACATTGATTCAATTGGCTCCGTCATTGCAATTGGGTTCTTGAACCCACTAACCCATCTCTCCTACACGAGGAATGAGTCTATGCCAATACATTAACCTCTATTGGCACGGATCACAGTCATTTGGGTGAACATATTCTAATAACTATGGTAACCTACATGTCATCCATTTAATATAGATTGTACCCCAACTAAGACTCTTATTCCCAGTCCGTCAAGGATTGTACCTTCACTAGGGTATCAACCTTTCTTGCTCCAGTGGCAGCCTTGGTACCAATCCGTTGATCACCGTGCTCCACTCAAGCCACATACACAATCACAACATCCATGCATCATTCAAGTAGATAATTATGCAAATATGCATGTTCAAGCAAAAATAGTTATATTAGATGACATGTAAAATGCACAACAATAGAATGTTCTCATCAAATTAATGCAACCTAGGCATACACAATTAAAAACACATAAAACAATTCGAGCTCCGATCCCCTGAGTTGTCAATGATGGTACAAGAAAATGTGAAGGCTGTCAAAGACCTTCTCCGAAGTCCTACAATGATTTTCCAAAGTGTTTGCAATTGAATTAGGATTTAATTTATATTTAATATCACTGATTGCTATTTTGGTCTAGAAGACCCTTACATGGATCCCAATGTAGAATAGGAACCCGATGCATGGTTGGTACCAAAATATGTTTCAAATTCAATTCAATATTTCATACCCTAATCGATGGGTGAGAGACCCTGTGGGAGATGCCACTGGTGGCGTCTACCACTCAGGCTATTTTATAAGATATACTTTTGGGTTCAGCCGTCGTGAACTCATCCGGTGGGATGATTCACCAGTTTGTCCCACCGTCTGATCACAAAAACTTTCTGTTAGTCTCGAGTATGAACTGGTGGGACATCCACCGCCTTGGCTTAACAAGGCACTCGGTGGGACTTGCCACCAAGCAAATCCCCTGAACATGCTAATATTCAACGATGGTATGTCCCACCGGTTGGTTCCGCCGGTTAAACCATAGTACGAGCTTAAAGGTATTTTAATGGCTTCCAAGTTAGGCTTTCTTTCCCAAGGCCAATGCCAACATTTGCATTGGTGGGGATTCCACCCAGGGTCACACTAAGGCCTACAGGGACTAATTGGGAGAATTTAACAACCCTAATGAGGGGCAAACAAGTTAACAAGTTTCGTGCTATGAATGAGTGTTTTCACTTGGTTGTTGGGGATTAAATGAAAAAGAGAAACAATAAATGGAATACTTATTACTGGAGTCTTGGTCTCCTCCTAAACATACAACCACCAACCTCAAGGGGATTAATGGAGCTTTGAGGAAAGAGAGATGAGAGATAAGAGAGCTTCAACTGGTCCAAACGGAAAATTCCACGTTTGAGAACAAGGGAGTAGCTTTTCACTTCCGAGTATTTATAGGCAAGAGGAGAGAGAGTTAGTGCACACTCAAGTCTCAATCTTGAGCTCAACCGGTGGGACTTCAACCGGTGGGTTTGAGCCAAGAATTTGACATCCAAACTAATGGTCCGACTTAGGAATCCGAACTAGGCTTGCCTGCAATGGTTTTTCTCTACATTCATGATCATGATGGGGATGATGCTCGCTTACTTATATCTAGCACGCCTCACGGAGTTTTGCTTCGAATTTCGGTGCCGACACGGTGGGAAGTCCTACAACAGGCAAAAATCCAATCGGTGGAGAAATTTTGGGTGTAGGCCTTACAAGGGTTCTGTCCGACTCATTTACAATCGTTGACATAAGGGGCCGTTGATCGACTGCCCCACGACGTCGGTTACTGGACTTGTAGGGTCGGATTTTGGGATTGATATGATTTACACATTTTATCATCAATCTCAAACTTGGAATATGTTTTAGGCGCACATTGAATCACTTTTGGCCCAATCTGAACTAGGATCTGTCCAACCTAGGCCCAAGTAGGACTTAGGCTTGGGCCAATTCTAAATCGGCCCAAATTCTATTAACTCCTTAACGATATTCAAATTATCATATCTTTTTACTCTATGATCCAAATCCAATGACTATGGTATCCAATCGAAGTTTTACTCAACCTATGCAGAAGGATGGGAGAGAGCAACCATTCTGGCCACCAGTAGGGAATTATTAATTCGGAAGAAGGTGGGTACAATGGAATCGGAATAGAAACTTTATCAAAAGATAGAAAAATTAAGTTCAATTGCGCCTGTGTCGGGACACGGTGGTCACAGGATAGGAATCCTCTAAAGTCATGGTCAAGGTCAACTTCAAGGGCCAACAGCCCGGGTTAAACTATCGAGGGTATTTTAATTGTTTTCAGTCAATTATTTTTTTTTAATGCATAGATCATTTATTGAATAAAAAAAGGGAAATACATAAGCCCCAACAAAGAAAGGGGGGAACAAGAGGGAAAATCTATCCAAGAGAGAGGAAGGCTAACCCAAACATGAATAACCAAACTACAAAAGTACAAAAAAAGAACCCTCTAAATCCGGATGAAGTCCACACCCTATGAATTCTTCAAATGAAGATTTCTATGGTGTGACTTCCCAGGAAAGGAAATAAAATTACCTTTTCCATCACCACTTCTCTAATAGCTGCAGCAACAAATTCTCGAGGCTTGGTTTTGTAGCTAAAAATACAGTTATTCCTCTCTCTCTCTCTCTCTGTATGTAAGCAAGAGTGGTTCAGAAGGCAAGCTTCGCAATCTTCCTCATGTTACCATCTCCACCAAACATTCTTGCAGTCCAAATGGTCTCCTCATTAATAGCTCTTTCAGTCCATCGGGACGGGCTGGAAAGACCTCGAATCAACTTCCATATCCACGTTGAGTAGTCCCTAGTATTATGGCCAGCCCAATATAAGGGACATGACTGGTTCGGACTCACATTTCTCTTTTTTAAACTGATCAGAAGTAGGGAGGGCATTGTGGATGCTTCTCTAAGCTGTAACAAAGTACCTGAGGATGTTGCTCTAGATCCAAACCTCTTCGCTCCAGGGTACTTTCAAAGCAAGAGATCAGGTGACGTTCTAAAAGGATTTCGCACTACACACTGAACTAGCTCCTTGGTCTCCAAACCAAGCAACTTATCAACACTGCTCAGGTTCACTCTCTTGACCTAATGCAAATGGTTCCAAATCTCTAGAATCCTTGGGGAATTTGAGAAACCAGGGTCCACACCACATTTGACAAAATGGAAGACACTTTCCCCATTCTATCCTGTTAAAACATGTAACGAGGGTAGTTTCTTATTATCACATGTGACTTGATTTGTAATGTTTTGATATTTTCAGTTTTTATTTTGTAACTGAAGTGGTTATGCAAAACCACATATATTCTTGCTGTAAGTGAAAGAAGATAACAGAGAGAAAAAACATTCTCCAAAAATAACTCTGATTGTTCTTCCTATTCTAACATGGTATCAGAGCTTCAAGGAGCAATCTCCATTTTCAAAATTCGATCCTTCTCTTTTCTTCTGTAAACATGTCTAATTCAGATCAGCCCACTTCCACCCCAAATTTCCATCACTTCATCACATTGAAATTAACCAGAGACAACTATCCTTTATGGCGATCTCAGTTTCTGCCGGTCTTACGAACTTATGATCTGGAAGGGTTCATTACTGGCAGTAATTTACCCTCAAAATTTTTAGCAACTTCTCCTTCTTCCACTTCTACACCTTCAAGTGATTTATCTTCTGATGCATTGAAGTCTCTACCTGTGAATAACGAATATACTTTATGGTACAAGCAAGATCAACTCTTGCTAAGTTGGCTAATCTCCTCTTTGTCTGAACCAATATTGGCTCATGTTGTCACACCCAATTTCGGCTGAACCAGAAGTGTGAGTGAACCAGCTCTAAACCACGGTTCACACCAGGATCTTAATAGACCGGGTCAACCAATCATTCCCAAGCAGTCTAACATAATCAGAGAATAATACTTAGCAGCAGAATATAAATAAATGAACTGAGATCTATGTGATAAATTAAAATAATTATTCAACTTATTCCACCATTCACAAATTTAAATAATAAAAGTATTACAAT
The DNA here is from genome assembly GCA_028583415.1 of Protea cynaroides. Lineage (NCBI taxonomy): Eukaryota > Viridiplantae > Streptophyta > Magnoliopsida > Proteales > Proteaceae > Protea > Protea cynaroides. The sequence continues at coordinate 12,136,326 of CM053268.1, read as the reverse complement.
GTATTGTTCAAAATAAAATCCCTTCTAAAGAAAAACACAAAATGAGCACTCGCATGATGCGTCATGCTCGTCCTCCACTGCCTGGGTATCAATTGCAACAACTGTACCGTATGCTGGGGCAATCACGAAATCATCAACTGTGTACCCTGCATCCAAATCTGAAAAAAAGAATATATATATTCGGGTGAGCTCACAACTTAGCTCACTAAGTACAAGACCAATGCAACACACAATATGCATGGGATAACATTACAATTTGGGTCAGGTATAACTTGCAAATATGCTATGGTAAGGTTTGGCGGCCACCACACCTCCATGCACGAGAGTGTAAGCACACCCAACAGTCAGGCACCTACCACACTACTGTTGTTGCCCCACATCACTCACTCCGGTATGGAGATAGGACTCGAGTCTGGCGGGCAGGAAGAACCACAATCCCACGTCCTCCCCCTGATACCCCACATCGTACCAGTACCTAAACCCCTACTGGCAAGGGCTTGCAAGTGGATTCCGTTTCTAACCAGTTCTAAATGTCAATACAATATCAATGGCCTTACCCCAGCATGGCTCCCTACGACATAGAGATAGGGCTTGAGTCTGGCAGGCAGGAAGAACCACAATCCCACGTCCTCCCCCTGATACCCTATTCGCACCAAGTCTGCTAAGGTAGATGGTGATACGAAAAATGTGTTAGTTGTGGATATATCCAGCGTTCCACTCCCCTTCACATTCCACACACTAACTAAAAACATACACATGCCTAACATCCAACAATCCTAGCATATGAAATGCATGAACAGATAATAGTAACAAAAGAAGTAACTACATGGCATGTGAAATGCACAGACATTAAGCAATCATTTTAAACATAAACTTATTCACAAAGGTTTACTGTTCTTTAATTAATTAGGGTTTGGAGTCTTGTCCCTTACCTGACGCGTGATAACAATCCCGCTCTATGTCACAGGGTATTCTCACGTTGTCTACAGGTCCTACACAATCATATTTATAGGTTAGAATTAATTTATTAAGGTCACAGTTGGTCAGAACCTTGCCTGACCAAGCAAACAAGGTTCAAAAACCATACCGGTCGCAGGTACCGGTCTCAGGGGAGTGAGACCGGTATGTGCCACTGGTATGTATACCGGTTATGGTATATACCGGTTGCACATATGTGAGACCGGTATGTGCCTCCGGTATACACCGCCGGACCTTGTGTTGTGTCCAACCGGTATAGTCCGTGGTTTGGATCCGAGAGCAAGGTCTCGGATCTCCCTTCCTTGTCGGTTATCGGCTAGGTTTTCTAGGGTTTCTCCTAACCCATGCTAAGGTCCAAGCATCCTAATGGCCTTCTTGTTTCGGCTAGAACGTCATATCAAACTAGATCAGATTTGAAAGAAGAAAGATCTAGGGTTTAGGATTGTCGCGCCGCTTCGCGGCTCCGATCCGATATCATAATGTTACCAACAGCATAGAGCACTTACTGAATGTGTTCATCGATTGGCGGCGAGCTTCTCCAATGGAAACCTCCTTCCTGGGCAACCTCTTCCTCCTTGCTCCTTCTCAACTCTTCTCCAGACGGCTAGGGTTTGAGAAGGATCAATGGAGTGTGATCATATCTATAAATAGAAGGGGGTCGTTCTTGGGAAGGTTTTCCATGATTGGAAACTTCCCAAGTTTTCATTCGGAGTGAGGGACCCGCTGGAGTCCGTCTCCCGTAGAAAAGAAATATTCCGGTCGCACATACCGTTCTGAGTGACTCAGACTGGTATAGTCAGACCGGTATACCATACCGGTTGCACCATACCGGTTGCACCATACCGGTCTGATTGACTCAGACCGGTATAGTCAGACCGGTATGGGTTTTTACCAATTTTGAGTGGTTCTCATACCTGAAATTTTACGTGATTCGTCACCCGGCTTCGCCTTCCGATCCAGCTATGATTGGGACACCTGTCATCATATAAAATCATGGTTTAGACCAGATTTTCAAAGTACGATTCTTACAATTCTACCACCCTTAAAAGAAATTTTATCCCCGAAATTTGCATGTAGGTCTCACAATTCCCCCTCCCTTAAAAGAAATTTTATCCCCGAAATTGTACGTACCTTCAGAGTCGAAAAGATGAGGGTATTCTTGTCGCATGGCATCCTCCTCCTCCCAAGTAATTTCTTCTACGTCCTGACTTTTTCAAACGACCTTGACATAGTGGATGGCTCGCCTTCAAAGCTATTGTACCTTTTTGCTAATGAGCTGGATTAGCACCACCTCGAAGGTTAAGTCTTCTGTCAAATCTGGGGGGTCTACAACAAGAATGTGTGAAGGGTCTCTCACGTACTTCTTTAGTAAGAACACGTGAAAGACGTTGTGGACGCTAGACATCGCTGGTGGCAAGCAAGTTGATAGGCCACTTTGCCGCATCGGGACAGAACTTCATATGGTCCCACATATCTAGGACATAGTTTTTCTTTTCCGCCGAACCGCTTCAGTCCTCTTACTGGTGACACCTTCAAGAAAACTTTATCACCAATCATGAATTCCAGGTCTCGACGCCTGTTGTCAGCATAGTGCTTTTGATGCACCTGAGCTGTCTTTACTCGGTTCTTGATTTGATCTACTGCCTTGCAGGTTTCTTCTACAAATTCTGGTCCGACGATCCTTCTTTCTCCAACTTCGTCTTATAATAATGGCGTCCGACATTTCTTGCCATACAAGGCCTCATATGGGGTCATCTGGATCGTAGACTGGTAGCTGTTGTTGTAGGCAAACTCAATGAGGGAAAGCTTCTCATCCTAAGCCCCCTTAAAGTTGATAGCACATGCGCAAAGCATATCTTCTAGGATCTGGATGGTCCTCTCTGATTGCCCATCCGTTTGAGGGTGGAAGGCTGTACTGAACTTTAGTTTCGTCCCCATTGCCTTCTGTAGCCCCTCCCAGAACTTCGATGTGAAGCGTAGATCTCTATCAGATACTATGCTCTCTGGGACACCATGCAGTCTGACTATATTGTCCACATACAATCTTGCCAACTTGTCCATGGTGTATTGCGGTCTGACTGGGATAAATCTGGCGATCTTGGTAAGGCGATCTACAACTACCCAAACAACATTCACTGACCTTGGAGTCATAGGTAGACCAGTGACAAAATCCATGGTAATACAATCCCATTTCCATGCCGGCTCAGGTAACGGTTGCAATAATCCTGCGGGCCTCTATCTTTCTGCTTTGACTTGCTGGCAGTTTAAACATTGAAACACATATCGAGCCACGTCTGCTTTCATACCCCTCCACCAGTATAATCTCTTTAGGTCATGGTACATCTTGGTGCTCCCAGGATGTACTGAATATGGAGTAGAGTGAGCTTCCAACATGATTCGGTTTCAGATTTTCAGATCTTCATTCTCGGGTACACATAAACGCCCATGATATCTGAGTACCTTGTCTTCATCCAAGGTAAAATCAGGGTTGGCTCGACCCTTTTCCAAATCTTCTTGAACTGTCCTGAGGTATGGGTCCTATAGGACTGCTGCTTTTATTTCTTCCTTCAGGTCGGGTAAAATCTTCAATGCTGCAAACATAAGGGTGAACTGGTGTATCAACCCTTGTTCAATAGGATCATCTGCTGACTTTATTAAGAGCTGTTCTTCATCCTCCGATGAGCCAAAAATAGCAGCACACAATGCTGCATTTGTACTTGGTCCTGCTTCAGGGTTCGATGCCCATTTCCTACTCAGCGCATCAGCTACAATGTTAGCTTTACCAGGGTGATACTGAATGTCACAGTCGTAGTCCTTGAGTAATTCTAACTACCTCCTCTGCCTCATGTCCAGGTCCTTTTGGATGAAAAGATACGTCAGGCTTTTGTGATCAGACTTAATCTGAACTTTCTCAACATACAAGTAATGCCTCCAAGTCTTGATAGCATGAATGACCGCTGCCAATTCTAGGTCATGTGTAGGGTAGTTCTTCTCATGCTCTTTCAGCTGTCTTGAGGCATAGGCTATCACCTGTTCTCCTTGCATCAGCACACATCCCAGTCCCAAACCTGAAGCATCTGTATATAGTGTGAATGGATGGTCTGGAGCTAAAATAGTCAATATAGGTGTTGATACCAGTCTTGACTTCAGCGTCTGGAAGCATTTCTCACATTCTTCAGTCCATATGAACTTCTCCCCCTTTTTGGTCAACCTGGTGAGTGGAACAACAATTTTGGAATAATCCTCCACAAACCTTCTATAGTATCCAACTAAGCCCAGGAAACTACGAATTTCAGTAACTGTCTTTGGCGCCTCCCATCCTACTATGGTAGAAATTTTACTGGGATCGACCTTGATTCCTTCAGCAGACACCACGTGACCAAGGAAGGCCACTTCATCTAACCAGAATTCACATTTCTTGAATTTTGCATAGAGCTTCTCTCTCCTCAGTCTTTGTAATGCTGCTCTTAGATGCACTGCGTGTGTTTCCTGATCCTTGGAGTATATTAAAATATCATCGATGAACACGATAACCAACGTATCCAACATGTCATGGAATACTCGGTTCATTAGCTCCATAAATGATGCAGGTGCATTGGTCAACCCAAAGGACATCACGAGGAACTCATAGTGTCCATACCACGTCTTGAAAGCTGTCTTGGGGATGTCCGCCTCCTTAATCTTGAGTTGATGATACCCTGACCTCAAATCAATCTTCGAGAATACACTCGAACCTTGTAATTGGTCAAACAAATCATCTATTCTTGGTAGTGGGTATCTGTTCTTGATAGTGAGCTTGTTTAATTCTTGATAGTCCATACAAAGACGTACGCTACCATCCTTTTTCTTGACAAAGAGCACAGGTGCTCCCCAAGGTGAGATACTAGGCCTTATAAATCCCTTGTCTAATAGTTCTTGTAGCTAAGTCTTTAACTCTTTCAACTCGGTAAGAGCCATCCTGTAAGGTGCCTTAGACACAGGTGCTACCCCTAGTAAGAGGTTTATCACAAACTCAGTAGCTCTGTCTAGTGGCAACCCGGGTAGGTCTTCTGAAAATACATCAGGAAATTCCCGTACTACTTTGATGTCCTCCATTTTTGGCAAGTCAGCGGTCACATCCACCACTGATACGAGGTATCCTATCCCCCCTTTCTCTAAACACTTCTTTGCTTTTAGGGCTGAGAGTATAAGCTTTCTCTTTCTAGGCAGCCTAGCCCCTTTAAAGTTGAACTCCGACCCTTCACTGTCCTTGAACATCAATTTCTTCTCAGCACATAATAGGTTTGCTGAATGTTTAGATAACCAGTCCATGCCAAGAATGACATCGAAATCTGACATCTCCAGCTGGACTAGATTGGCTTCCAACTCTCGTCCTTCAATAAGCACTGGGCAAGGACCATAATATTCTTCTAATACTACCTCCATTCCCATGGGAGACCGAACTAATAGACTTGGTTGTAGAGTCTTGATGGGTTGATCTAGTCCCTTTTCGAATGACACAGACACAAAGGAATGGGTGGCCCCCGAGTCAAATAGGACTCTGGTGGGTAATCCTGCTATATTTACTGTACCTGAGGTTTTTTTCAAATTCTCCCTTAGTTTCAAATGCACAAACAATTAATGCAACAATTAAGGAGTAAGTATAAAATCATACATGTAACCACATCTGGTGATGCGGCTGCCTCTTCTGTAGTAACAGCATATACCTTGCCTTGCTACTGCTCCCTCTTTGGTTGTGGGCATGTTCTGGCATAATGCCCCACCTGTTGGTAATTGAAACACTTTACATTAGGATTCGGCCACATTGCCTGTGGTGTCATGGCAAGAGCCAGTCTGGGAGGCACTGTGCTAGTTAGTGGCCTGAATGGACGGTATGGTTTGTTGTTTCTTCCACCTTGGGACTCAGGATTAGGCCTCTTCAGACCCCTATTTTGTGCGAAGAAACTTTCTCTCTGACTGGCCTCGATGACTCGAGCCACCTGTACAACTTCATTATATATACTCAACCCTCGACCCAGCACATGCTCTCTGATAACACCCCGAAGACCCATAGTGAAATGACGAGTCTTTGTTTCCTCCTCCTGCATACTAGTTGGAGCAAAAAAGAATAACTCCTCATACCTTTGTTGGTATGCCTCTACTATCAACTGAGATTGTTGCAAATTTAGGAACTCCCTCTCCATTTGATCACGGAAACTCCTGGGGAAATATTTTTCGAAGAAAGCCTCCTTGAAGATGTGCCAAGTGATTATTTGGTGCTTTGTCTCCAGATATGATCTAGTGGAACTCCACCACCCATTGGCTTCCTCCTTCAGCATGTGAGTGGCATATAATACTTTATCCCCATCCTGACACTCCAGTAGCCAAAAGTTCTTCTCCATTTCAGCTATCCACTGCGCTGGCCACAGTGTTTTCCCTGACTTCCCTATAAAAGTTGGTGGTTTGAGCTTTAAAAATCCATCCACTGCCCTAGAAAAACTACCATGTGCATAAGGAACCTGTCCATATGGTACATGTCCATACCATTGTGGCTGATAGGAATAGCCACTCTGATTTCCTCCCTGATATCCCCCATAGTATGCACCATGATACGGTCCCTGATACCCTCCTTGATCTTGGTTAGGAATTGGCGTCCCTGTAACCAGATGGGGAACTGTGTTGGGTTGGTCCTGTTGTAGGGGTCCTTCAGTAGCTGTGCTAACCCCCACTGGTTCTACATGGACATTCTTGGTATTCGTGGATGGCATGTTTGCAGGTGCCGACATAGGCCCAGGTGGCCTGAACATTTTCAACATCTCATCAAAGAATTTCTTCTGCTGAGCCTCCATATTAGTGACCAAGTTAGCCATCATTGTTTCGGAGCCTGTAGTTGGTTGCCCCTGTGACGGCGATTCTTCATTGGCCTTCATTTGCTTTTCAGTTTCGTTGAGGGGGTTAAGTTCTTCCCCACCTACTCTCTCTTCATTCTCTTCTGAGTTTTTTGTACCTGAACTCCTGTCCATGGTAGGCGCCCTTGAGTGACGGCGTCTACAATGAACTCTACGTCCATTACCTCTCACCATTGAGGCAATCTAATTCCCTGTATGATATCTGAATACATTGAGATACATGAGAGACCAGTTAGAGAATTATTCCAATTAACATTTAGTCCTCAACGCATATGCAGCATAAGTATACATCAATAGGGAAGAACATAAGCAAATTTTCAGTTATCTTTCAAAATTTCCTATGTACAAATCCTTTATTCTAGTCATATCATGCAGGCGTGAGGTCTGGAATAAGGTTCGGCCGATTCTCGAATGGTTTTGTATTCCCAATCCCCATGGGGTTCCGACGGCGGTACCGGTCTCTCCTGGAGTGAGACCGGTATGGCTGGCAATTCATACTGGTCTGGCCATACCGCAGGCAGTACCGGTCGCACAGTCCACATTTGTGTGCAACCGGTATACCCTGTGGTAGGTACCGGTCGCACCATACCGTAGGGGGGTACCGGTCGCACAGTCCAGCCCAGATGTACGACCGGTATCACTAAAAAGCCTTTAAAAATCGCGATTTGGTCTCATTTTTCTCTTTAAAGTTTACTCCGGTGGCGATTTCTCTCTAGGTCTTTGAGTCTCTACAGTGCATCCGGTGCTCCTAAGATTGTTTCTACTTCAAGATTGTTTCTACTTCATTCTAGAGTACCAATCTCGTCTCTCAGGTAAGCTTATCCTTCTCTTCCTTCTTTTTAGAGGATTTTTCATCGTCTTTTATACCAAAACATAGGTTTCTCTTGATTTGGAAGTTTTTAACCATAGAAAACTTCTTTCTTCGCTTGAGAAAGGTTTTAGGGGTCTAATTGTGTAAAACCCCTCAACCAATTCGAAGTTCTATCGATTGGTTTAAAGAAAATCTCAAAATGTCGACTTTTAACCTAGGTTTCTAGGTTTTTTCGAGATTTTTGATAAATTTAGTTAATATACCTCCATTTCTTTGCTTTGATGAAATTGTTTGACCTATGCTAGTATTGTACTATCACAATAAGTTATTCCATTCATATTGGGTGTGTTTTTAAGCTTTTTCACCATTTTCTATTGTTATACAGTCGAAATTTTTTTGAATTTGTCTCTAACTAACTCTTGTTGTTTGTTTAACAGATACACTATGTCTAGATGTCGTGGAGCAGGGAAACAATCATTTATGCCTGGTATGAACAGGCCACACCCCCCACCTGTCTTGTATGATGAGAGGTACTTTCGGTCAAAGGCGGCCGCTTCACGCCTAGCATGGTTTTGAGCAAAGCGTATCGAGGTGGGCCGTTTTGTTAACCTGGAGCATCTTCACCGCTTCGATGTTGAGGCGGCTTTTGGGGAAATAGGTTGGTTAACCCTCATACAGTGTAGAGAGACTACCCGTCCTAGCTTGGTGAAGTTGTTCCTTGCCAACTTGGAGGTAGAAGGTGACTTAAACGACTGGGAGCATGCCAGAGACCTTCGCATCACCAGCTATGTGAAAGGGGTGATGATTTCATTTAACGCAGCCAAACTAGCTGCACTTCTGGAGATTCCTGACGATGGGTAACTCATTTATTGTCCACCCAGAGCCAAATGATATCTTTCTGAGGACATGAGGGCAGTCATAGCCGAGCAGATCTTATTACCAGGTAGAGTCATATTGGCTTCTAACCTACGTCCTCAGCCTCGCCTATTCTGCCGGATCATACAGCATAACATTGTTCCCCAGAGTGGACACTATGGAGAGTTATCCCAGTTGACTCAGTACCTCACCTACTGTGTGGCTACCAGGCATCGAGTTTGTTTGCCTTACTTGATTATTCGGGTTATGATCTATGCGGCAATGCCTGGTGTGACGGGAAATCTCCCATATTGTAGGTTGATCACAGCTTTGCTGCAGCGGCTGGGTGTGGATATGCAGGGTGAGGTAGCTGTAGAGATTACCATGAGTTCTGATATAGATGTCGAGACCATCTATAAGATGCAAATGGATGATCTAGTGCTCAATGACGAGGAGTTACAGGCTCGTCCTCTCCTACCTAGGAACCATGCGGCCCTTGCAGTAGCAGCAGCTGCAGCAGCAGCAGAGGCAGCCAAGATGGGAGATGATGGGGGTGCACACATGGAGGACATCACAACACCCGCACCCCAGCATTCTCCAGTTGCAGGACCTTCTAGGCCTTCTCCAGTTGATGGACCATCTCATCCCCCTTCGGACCCAATGATGAGCATGCTTATGGAGATCAGAGATACTCAGAAAGGCATCCTAGATACTCAGAGAGAGATGGGTCAGGAGTTGGGGCGTCTAGCTCGTAGCCTACGGGTCACGCAGGACCAGGTTCATTGGCTCAGAGAGGTGTACGAGCGGGATTATGATATTGCAGACCCGGTACCATCCAGGCCCGCTACACCACCATAGTCAGATGTAGTTTTTATTTTATTTTCATGTGGTTTATTTTGTTACTAGAGTAACTGTCCGACTTGTGGACTGTACTCTGTTGTTCACTTGTATTAAAAAAAATTTATGATATGGTTATTTGTTTCTCTTAATACTTCAGTGCTTATATTTGTTCTTCCATTAATAGTATATTATGCATCTTTCTTAAGTCTCAAGCAACAAGCAAGCTTATGGTGTGTTCTTATTAAAGTTTTTAATTTTCCTAACTCAGCTCATTGGACACAGTTAGATGCAGAATGATTAGCTGGACAGAACCTAGGGCTCTGATACCAAGTTGTCATGCCTCAATTCCGACTGAACTAGAAGTGTGAGTGAACCAGCTCTAAACCACGATTCACACCAGGATCTCAATAGACCGTGTCAACCAATCATTCCCAAGTAGTCTAACATAATCAGAGAATAATACATAGCAGCGGAATATAAATAAATGAACTGAAATCTATGTGATAATTAAAATAATTATTCAACTTATTCCACCATTCACAAATTTAAATAATAAAAGTATTACAATGTATTGTTCAAAATAAAATCCCTTCTAAAGAAAAACACAAAAGGAGCACTCGCATGATGCGTCATGCTCGTCCTCCACTGCCTGGGTATCAATGGCAGCAACTGTACCATATGCTAGGGCAATCACGAAGTCATCAACTGTGTACCCTGCATCCAAATCTGAAAAGAAGAATATATATATATATATATATATATATATATATTCGGATGAGCTCACAACTTAGCTCATTAAGTACAAGACCAATGCAACACACAATATGCATGGGATAACATTACAATTTGGGTCAGGTATAACTTGCAAATATGCTATGATAAGGTTTGGCGGCCACTGCACATCCATGCACGAGAGTGTGAGCACACCCAACAGTCAGGCACCTACCACACTACTGTTGTTGCCCCACATCACTCACTCCAGTATGGAGATAGGACTCGAATCTGGCGGGCAGAAAGAACCACAATCCCACGTTCTCCCCCTGATACCCCACACCGTATCAGTACCTAAACCCCTACTGGAAAGGGCTTGTAAGTGGATTCCGTTTCTAACTAGCCCTAAATGTCAATACAGTATCAATGGCCTTACCCCAGCATGACTCCCTATGACATAGAGATAGGGCTCGAGTCTGATGGACAGGAAGAACCACAATCTCACGTCCTCCCCCTGATACCCTATTCGCACCAAGTCTGCTAAGGTAGATGGCGATACGAAAAAGGTGTTAGCTGTGGATATATCCACCGTTTCACTCCCATTCACATTCCACACACTAACTAAAAACATACACATGCCTAACATCCAATAATCCTAGTATATGAAATGCATGAACAGATAATAGTAACAAAAGAAGTAACTACATGGCATGTGAAATGCACAGACATCAAGCAATCATTTTAAACATAAACTTATTCACAAAGGTTTACTGTTCTTTAATTAATTAGGGTTTGGGGTCTTGTCCCTTACCTGATCGTGATAAAAATCCCACTCTACGTCATAGGGTATTCTCACGTTGTCTATAGGTCCTACACAATCATATTCATAGGTTAGAATTAATTTATTAAGGTCACAGTTGGTCAGAACCTTGCCTGACCAAGAAAACAAGGTTCGGAAACCATACCGGTCGCAGGTACCGGTCTCAGGGGAGTGAGACCGGTATGTGCCACCGGTATGTATACCGGTTGTGGTATATACCGGTTGCACATATGTGAGACCGGTATGTGCCTCCAGTATACACCGCAGGCCCATACCGCCGGACCTTGTGTCCAACCGGTATAGTCCGTGGTTTGGATCCGAGAGCAAGGTCTCGGATCTCCCTTCCTTGTCGATTATCGGCTAGGTTTTCTAGGGTTTCTCCTAACCCACGCTAAGGTCCAAGCATCCTAATGGCCTTCTGATTTCGGCTAGAACGCCGTATCAAACTAGATCAGATTTGAAAGAAAAAAGATCTAGGATTTAGGATTGTCGCGCCGCTTCGCGGCTCCGATCCGATATCATAATGTTACTAACAGCATAGAGCACTTACCGGCGATGTTCGTCAGTTGGCGGCGAGCTTCTCCAATGGAAACCTCCTTCCTGGGCAGCCTCTTCCTCCTTGCTCCTTCTCAACTCTTCTCTAGACGGCTAGGGTTTGAAAAGGATCAATGGAGTGTGATCATATCTATAAATTGAAGAGGGTCGTTCTTGGGAAGGTTTTCCATGATTGGAAACTTCCCAAGTTTCCATTCGGAGTGAGGGACCCGCTGGAGCCCGTCTCCCACAGAAAAGAAATATACCGGTTGCACCATACCGATCTGACTGACTCAGACCGGTATAGTCAGACCAGTATGGGTTTTTACCAATTTTGAGTGGTTCTCATACCTGAAATTTTGCGTAGTTCGTCACCCGGCTTCGCCTTTCGGTCCGGCTATGATTGGGACACCTGTCATCATATAAAACAATGGTTTAGACCGGGTTTTCAAAGTACGGTTCTTACACATGTTGTTGGCCTTGATACTTCTCAACAAGTTTGGACTGCTCTCGAAAAGATGTTTGCATCCACATCCAAAGCACGCGCTCTTCATACTCGTCATCATCTTACTTCTCTTCGCAAGGGTAGTATGTCCATCTTAGATTATCTGCAACAGATTAAATCCTGCACATATTCGCTTGCTTCTGCTGGACAACCTTTGAGTGATGCAAAAACTCTTGGATATGTCTTAAATGGTCTTGGTCCTGAATATGGACCTTTAATTACTGCAATAACTACTCATTCTGATATTATTACTGTCGATGAACTTTATGGCCATCTTCTGCAACATGAATCATGGCTTGAGCACTCCAACAGCAATGTCAGTGCTAATATTGCAATTGTTCCTATTGCAAATGTTACTTCTCGGAGTTTTCGTGGTAGAGGCTATTCAAGGCCGGGTAGAGGTTTACTTCCTTCTCCAGTTTTTCCACAGCGTGGTCGTAGTCGATTCAGAGGGCGTGGCTTTTTCAATGGACACACTTACAATGATCTCGTCCTCGCTTTATTTGTCAAATATGTAACCGGCCTGGCCATTCGGCAGCAAGATGCTATTCAAGATTTGAGTTTCAAGCCATTCCACCAGTTGCTTATAGTAGTGCTACTTCCTCTTCAAGTAAACCTGATTTGTCATGGTATCCTGATTCAGGTGCTATAGATCATTTAACTCATGATCTATCTAATCTACAACTTCATTCAGATTACACTGGCAATGATCGTGTTAATATTGGGGATGGAACAGGTTTGCCTATAAGTAAAATTGGTTCATCTTCCTTTAATTCCCCTTCTTCCGTAAATTTTAAACTCAATGACATTCTTCTTGTTCCTTCAATTACTAAAAATTTATTATCTGTTCGAAAATTTTGTCAAGATAATAATGTCTTCTTTGAGTTTCACTCCGATTGGTTTTGTGTGAAGGATCCAATAACCGAGGCAATCCTCCTTCAAGGAAGGACCAGTTATGGATTGTATCAGATTCGACTTCCCCAATCTCTTTTCAATAAAAACATTTTTCTTGGCATCCGTGCTTCTGTTGATTGCTGGCATCGACGGCTTGGACATCCTTCACCTAGACTGACACGTCAAATTCTCAATCAACATCAATTACCGCTGTCATCATCAAATGGTCTTTCTTTCTGTGTTGCTTGTACCAAGGGAAAATTGCATAGGTTTTCTACTCCTTTTACCAATCATGTATCTTCTGTTCCTTTAGAACTGGTTCACACTGATCCCTGGGGACCAGCACCGGTTCAATCTCATTGTGGGAATCGTTACTACATGTCTTTTGTGGATGATTATAGTAAATACACATGGCTTTATTTACTTCCAACCAAGGATGTTGCATTGCCTACATTTATTAAATTCAAATTGCATGTTGAACGTGTTCTTGATTATAAAATCAAATCTATTCAATCTGATTGGGGTGGGGAATATCGGTCCATTTCCAAACATCTCGAATTGTGTGGTATTATTCATCGGGTCTCATGTCCCCATTCCCACACTCAGAACGGTTCGGCTGAACGTAAGCACCGACATGTGGTGGATACCGGTCTTTCATTAATGGCACATGGGTCACTTCCGTCCCGTTTTTGGGGTTCAATTTTTGAATCTGTGGTTTTCTTAATTAATCGTCTGCCGTCTCATGTTACTCGCTCTGTCTCTCCTTTTGAATTATTATTTGGGATTAAACCTGACTATACTATACTCCATACGTTAGGATGTGCCTGTTATCCATATTTACGGCCATATGCATCTTCTAAGCTAGAATACCGCTCCACAGAATGTGTGTTCATCGGTTATAGTCCAGCTCACAAGGGGTATAGGTGTCTAAATCGTCAAACTGGTCGCGTTTATGTCTCTAACCATGTTATTTTTTATGAAGGTCATTTTCCGTTTGAAGAGTCCACTACACATTCAAATCCTATTTCTTCTCCACTTTCCCCAATTGTAGGTCATCCACAATCCATTTTGGTGCAACCAAATCCAACTCCCATTAAATCTCCTACACCCACTCACCAACGTGGAATTCCTAATTGGTTTCCACAACCATCTCCTATTTTACCTCCAACTCACTCTCTATCTCCTACAACTTCGATACTACCAACCACCACCCACCCATCTCCTATTTTATCTCTACCTCACTCTCTCTCTCCTACCACTTCTCAACCAGTTGAAAATGTAGTATCGATAACCGATCCAATTATACAGTCCTACACTCCACCTACCTCTCCATCTCCTCCTTTTTTGATGCTACCAGCCACCAACCCCACTTCAACCGATCCCACTAATTCAGTTATTCCACCTCCTTCAAGGATTAGTGATACCACTCTCCCTATTTTTCAGTGGTACCATCTCCCACGACATCTATTCCCAATCAACCGATCCAACTGCCCATTGAGTCTGGTATTCCTAATCCATCTCAATCTGATTTCCCCAATCCGCATGTTACGCGTGCCCAACGTGGCATTCGTAAGCCAAAAATAAGGAATGATGGAACAATAGCCTGGTCTGTTCCTCGTAAATTTCCTTATGGGATGTTGATTGAAACTTCACATTCTGAGCCTACTTGTTTCACGCAGGCTAATCAGAGTCCTGCATGGCGATATGCTATGAATGATGAATTTCAGGCTTTAATTACTAATGGAACGTGGTCTCTTGTTGCTTCCCATCCCAAACAAAATGTTGTAGGCTGCAAGTGGATTTTCTGAATCAAACGAAAATCTGATGGCACAATTGAGAGGTATAAAGCTCGCCTCGTAGCAAAAGGCTTTCATCAGCAACCGGGTGTCGACTATGATGACACTTTTAGTCCCGTCGTAAAGCCTACTACTGTTCGAACAATACTTTCATTGGCAACGACTAACAACTGGTCAATTCGGCAGATTGGCATTAGTAATGCATTCTTGCATGATTATTTGCAAGAAGATGTTTACATGAGTCAACATCTAGGATTCTCACATCCACAGTTTCCGAACCATGTATGCAAACTCAAAAAGGCATTATATGGACTTAAAACAAGCTCCATGGGCGTGGAACTCGCGACTCAGCCAATATCTTTTGTCACTGGGTTTTCACCAATCAAAGGCAGACAACTCTCTTTTTGTTCAACATCTTCATGGTAATATTATTATGATCCTGATATATGTTGATGATATCCTGCTTGTTTCTAACAAAGATTTGTTGATTGAACAATTCTTAACTCCTTTGAAGAAGGAATTTCCAGTTAAATACTTAGGCATGTTCAAGTATTTTCTCGGATTAGAAGCCTCATATAATGATTCGGGGATGTTACTATCTCAGAGAAAATATATTGTTGATTTGTTGAGCAAAACTAAAATGGTGGACTGTAAGCATGTTACTACTCCAATGGCCATAAGTCCACCACTCACAAAGGAAGATGGCGACCCAATTTCTAATGTTACTGAATATCGTAGTGTCGTGAGTGCTCTATAATATTTGACATTCACCAGACCGGACATAGCTTTTGCAGTAAATAAGGTCTGTCGATTCATGCATTCCCCTACTGAGAAGCATTGGTCGGCTGTAAAACGCATCCTACGTTATTTAAAAGGTACTGTATCTTTTGGGTTGCAATTTTACAAGTCTCATGATTCAACAATTTATGCATTCTCCGACGCCGACTGGGCTGGGTGTCCTAATGATAGAAGATCTACTAGAGGTTACCACATTTTCCTAGGGAGAAATCTTATTAGTTGGGGTTCTCGAAAACAACCCACTGTTGCCCGTTCGAGTACAGAGTCTAAATACAAAGCACTCTCAAATGCTGCTGCTGAAATTACTTGGATTTGTTATCTACTCAACGATATTGGATGTGTTGAATCGGTTGTGCCAACTCTTTGGTGTGATAATATTGGGGCTACTTACTTATGTTCAAATCCGGTTTTTCATGCCCAAACAAAGCACATTGAAATTGATTTTCCATTATGTTCGTGATCTTGTTTGGCGAGGCCTCCTTAAAATTCATTTTTTATTTAACCGTGATCAGTTAGCAGATTCACTAACTAAACCTCTTGCTTCAAGTCGTTTTCTGTTATTGAGATCCAAATGCAATGTCCTTGATACGGAGTTGCCTTTGCGGGGGGCTGTTAAAACATGTAACGTAGGGTAGTTTCTTATTATCACATGTGACTTGATTTGTAATGTTTTGATATTTTCAGTTTTTATTTTGTAACTGAAGTGGTTATGCAAAACTACATATATTCTTGCTGTAAGTGAAAGAAGATAATAGAGAGAAAAAACATTCTCCAAAAATAACTCTGATTGTTCTTCCTGCTCTAACATATCCGAATTTTCTTGATACCTAATACCCTCTCTATAAACAAGGGTAAGAATACCTTTTGCTTTTGCGTGCCATGGGTCCAACCAGAACCGCACCTAGTTGCCATTACCAATATCACAGCCAACTCTACAAAGGATAAGATGCTTGTGAAGCATTATTTTCCTCCACATCCAAGAGCTCTTGTTGTTACTTGGCACTATCCAAATGGAATCTTTAGTCAAATACCTCGTTTAGAACCTTTCCACCCATAATCTATCTTTATTAAACACAATAGCCCAAAACATTTTAGAATCGCGGCTATATTCATGTCTTTGATTGTCTTTACCCCCAATCCCCCTTCCCTCTTTGGTTTAAAAATGGAGTCCCAAGCAATATAATGAATCTTCTTCTCTAGAGATGCGCTAGCCCAAAAATCTAGAGAAGATGGATTCAATCTTCCTGATGGTATTACCAGGAATATCAAAGATACCAGTCCAATACAAGTAGCTTATGTATAAGACAAATTAGATAAGTTGCAGTCTACCTGCTTGAGATAAAAATCTACTTTTCCACCCCTCAAGCTTTCGACAAATGTTGTCAAGAATAGGAGCACAATGAGCATTTGAAAACCTTCTAGAGAACAAAAGCACACCCAGATACTTGAGAGGCAAAGGAATTTCTGACATCTAAGAGATGGATAACATCTTCAACTTCAGATCAAGATCAACACCTCCAATAATGATGGAAAACTTCACTATTCACATGCAAATTAAAAAGGCAAAAAAAATCATCAAGGTTAGCTAGGTGTTCACCAAAGTGACCTTCCGCTTTGATTAAAATCATCAAGTCATCTACAAAGATTAAATGGGATAGATTTAGAGGTTTGCACTTGTTAATAACCTTTTATGTCCTTATGGGTGACCCCCTATCAAGAAGAGCTGCTAAAGCTTCCATTGCAAGAGCAAACAAGTAAGGGAATAAAGGGTCTCCTTCTCTAATACATTTTCCTCCACTGAAGTCCCTCACCAAGTTGCCATTGATAAGGACGGAGGACATAGCAGAGTTAATACAAGTTGACACCCTCTGAATGAATTTACCTTGAAATCCCATCTTAACCATCAACTTAACAATGAATTGTTTATCAATAAAGTCGTATGCTTTGTTAAGATCCACTTTGAGGACTACCATAGAAGGGACATTTTTTTGCTCCATACCTCGAACAATGTCATGACACTCCATGATGTTGTCCAAGATCGCTCTTCCTTTGATAAAAGTGGACTGCACTTTAGAGACCACTTTATCCACCACCCTCCTCAACTTATTGTCTAGAATCTTAGATATGAACTTATAGAGAAGATTACATAGGCTATGACCCTGAAACCAAAAAAACAATCCACTACATTTGATTTAGGAATCAAACAAATAAAGGTTGAATTCACAAGCCTCAGCATATATCCCTCCTTGAAGAACCATTGAATAGCTTCAATAACCTCTCTCTCGAGAATGGGCTAGCAAGACTTAAAGAAGATGGCATTGAAGCCATCGGGGCCAAGAACTTTGTCAATATGCATGGGAAAGACCACTCCTTTTGTTACACCCCAATTCTGATCGAACTAGAAGTGTGATTGACCCGTCAATGAACCAACGGCTCAAGCCAGGATCACATAAGATCGTGCCAATAATCAAACTATCACATCAAACCATAATCAGAGATAATAATAAATAGCAGAAATCTTTATTAATAATGAACTAAAAACTACTGTGATATATAAATACTAATCCAATTATCTCAATGACCAAAACATAATTAAATATTCATTACAAGTCCTTAAATCCAAAGGCGATAAAATCCCTAAGCATAGACACAATAGAAACACTCCCATGAAGAATCATGCTCATTATCCACCGTTTGCACATCCATAACTATCATGTGTCCATAGCATGGCATGTTAATATAGTCTTCAACTGTAAGACCTGCATCAACAACTAAAAAGAAAACGTATACGTGGAGTGAGCTCACAACTTAGCTCAGTGACAAACAAAACATGTAGCAGGCAATATGCATGATGTAGCATTCAATTCTTTGGTTTGGTAAAGTTTACAACATGCTATGGTAAGGATAGGCTACAATCACACCTCCATACATGAGAGTGTGAGCACACCCAACGGTCAGGCTACTACCAAAATCGTCATCACCCTACAACACTCTAGAGATAGAATTAGAGCCTAACGGATCACACACTACCAGCACCCATTGATACTTTATGCCATACCAGTACGTATGCCCCTATTGGCGAGGGTTTACAAACTGTGTTCGTCACTAACCAATCCTAGATGTCATCAAAGTATATCCAAGGCCTTACCCTAGCACCATTCAATACAAAACAGAGATAGAGCTAGAGTCCACTGGTAAGGCTATGGCCCACACCATAAGCACTCCCCCTGATACCCTGCGATGTACTAAGCATGCTAAGATAACAGTGATACGACGATGTAGGTATAGTGAATGGCTTGAGGCTACAACCTCTCCCCACTCAACACACCAACTACACACAAACACATGCCTATCCTCATCATCATCATATAGAAATAATAATAAAATATACATGAACAACTAATAGTTATTGGATGACATGTGAGATGCACAACCACAGAACACATCAACAGGCAATAAAACCCGATAGTTTGTTATTAATCAATTAGTTTGGGTTTCATCCCTCACCTGTTGAGTATTTGTTGAGTCTTTACTTGCTTTGAAAACTATCTTGAATTGATTATGAACCCTAAACAACCATTAAAATAAATTAGGGTTTTAATTCTATTCAAATTCTTACATTCAGACTGACTGTCTGGACTAGCATTTTAAGCCTTCCGAACATTGTCCGGTCAACTGTCTGGCACTGAATATTGTGCGATCGGACATCAATCCGGACAACCCTGAGATGCTTCCCGAGAGTATTCGGTAGCTTGTCCGGTCCCACACTGGGTGCTTCCGGACAGCAGGCCAAACAACGTCTAGGGCATCCCTCAGGCTGTCTTCTAGTCTAACTTCTTTCAGAGTCGATTCCTTGGCCTGTTCTAGGGTTCATCCTATACCATTATAAGGTCAGAATACATTAGGGTTTGGTTGTTCATCGTAACCCTAGTTACCATAGGTTAATATCCAGGTTTCTCCTCAATAATTCATGGAACGATCTCACAGTCCAACCAGGTTGTTGATATCGATCCTTAATCAATAACGGTCATGGTCTCTACTTAATCATAATCTCTTATACAGGGATGGATGAGGGTACTTACCGTTGGTTCCTCGACGACGCTCGTTGGAAACTGATGGTGAGTGTAGGCCTTATCCTTCCTCCTTCTCTTTCCCAGCTTCTTTCTTCCCCAAGCCTCCTCTCAATTCTCTCTATTTCTCTCAGTTTAAGGTTTGTAGGTTGAACAAAAGAGTGAGAAAGAGTGATGGGACATCCTCTATATAGAGGGAAAACCTCCATATAGAGTCATTTCCCAATTAGGAGAGTAGTCTCCCAAAATTAGGAAAATTTCTTAATCTCGGAGTCATGTTTCAAGATTGATTGATCAACTATCCGATTGAAAAATACGAAGGCCGAACAAATCAATTTGTCCGACCGGACAAACTCCGATTTGACAGTTTTCCATACCTGGCTTTGTGGTCCGTCATCTGGTTGGTTCATCCGACCTGGTTATGATGGGAAGAACTGTCACGACACGTTAACCAAGTTAGACCAGGTTAGTGGAGTGCGGTCTTATACCTTTCACTTCCTCTGCATGCACAAGACATGAAATGGACTCCTTTTGCTCTTTAGAAACAGACTTGGAGAATTTCAATTTTTAGTAAAAGATCTAGAGGACACATAGTTGCTCCCAAAAACTGATTTGAAGTATGCCTAACTCTTATCTTAATCAACTCGAGCTCCACTACTGACTCCCCAATCTCATTCATAATTGAGAGAATATTATTATGGCTTTGCCTATATTTCACTACCTTATGGAAGAAAGAGTTATGCCATCTCCCAGGTCCAGTCACTTAAGTCCAGACTTCTGCTTCAAAAATGCATCTTCATCTTCAAGGGCCTTATCCACCTCAACTTTTGGTACTTCTTCAAAGGAACCAAATTCAAATCAAAGGGTGCTAATGACAAGAGACTTTGAATGGATTGCAAAGCTTCTTCCTTCACCCGAATAGCTTGGTGGATGTCACCAATATTATTCTTGTTCCATGCCTTTAAAATCTTCTTCACATTCCAAAGCTTTGCCGCGACCATGGAAAGGGGGTTAGAAGTCACCTCGATCGGTTCATTCCATCCTTCACAGACAAGGTCAAGGAAATGAGGGTCCTTGGTCCAGTAGTTGAAGGACATGAATGGCTTGGGCCAAAACTCTTCATCTCGTCCACTAAATGCAAACACTGACTATGGTCGGAGACTCTTGTGGGGAGGAAGGTAGCATCTAAGCCAAGGAATTAAGTAATCCACTTCTGATATATCATACATCTGTCCAACTTGCAAAGAATCCTCAGGTTTCCAATCTATTAGTTGCACCAATTAAGAAACTCTCCTCTCCATTTTATATCTATCAGAGCATTTCCATCTATACAAGAGGAAAAGTCTTCCAAAGCTGGCACATTCGGACACTCCCCTCCCACCTTTTCAATCAGAAATCTAATGATGTCCCCCAACAGAACCCAAGGACCAGAGAGAGCACTAACCCAAGAATTTATCTCAGTCCAAAGGATTTGCCTTGCTCTCTAGAGTTTCCACCATATACAACCATGCAGAAAAAGAATTTATTAGAGGCAAGCATCTTCACTCTACAGTGCATCAATTGAGAAAACCATTGACGAACTTCGACCTCCACTGTAGGAACATTCTAGCCAATCAAAATTCTTGTCACCCCCCCATTATCAGAATTATTAATCCACTTCCAACCAGAAAATAGACAATTCAAAGTAGAATCCATCTTTTCTTTTTCATCTTCAAAGCAATCACTATATAGAGGTCTGCCTTATGTCTACAAACCAAACTTGTAAGGACTTGTTTCTTTGCTGGGGCATTGATCCCATGAACATTCTAGCAGACACACTTCATGGAGAAACCTTATCAACACAGCCATTCTAAGCCCCCTTTCTCTCCTTGGCAGGAGTCTTTCTATATTTATTGGTCTTCTTAGGATTAGGACTAGGACCAACCAACTTAATCTTTTTTTTTTAGTTCTAGAAACCCTGTTCAACTCTTCCAGGTGCTCACAAGTCCTGACAGGGGTGGAACTCGCACTAGGAAGTTGAGGGTAGGGCAGGTCCATCTCCTCTTATTCTAACTCAAAGAGGCTTTAGGGTGAGACATAGCCATGGGTCCAAGAGGGGGAATGCGGGGCCTTAGGCCCACCCAAGATAGTAGCAAGGGGAATGAGGAGGGCAGAGGGAGAAGAGGTGTGATATAGGAATATTTAGTAAGAGGCCGAATGGGCCCAATCTAGCCAACAATGGGCTTAAGGATGCGAATCTGGGTAGTATTTGGCTTATGGGTGTTCAAGGGGGGTCTGATGGGAACAAGTTTGTGGGCCACAGTCAATCGGGCCATATCAATGGCTGAGGTAAGGGAATTAGGAGGTTCGGGATGGGTAGGGGGATATCTGGGTTGAGAATAGAACTTACCCATAGAAGGTCTTAGGTCCAGGTCAATTGTAGAAGAAAGGTGATCAGAGGACAAACTAGTGGGAAGGAGGGGGAGATCTGGCTTTGAATAAACAAGAGCAGGCAATAGTAGAAGCTTTCCACTTCTAGAGGCTTTCCGCTTCTAGCATCAATAGGTATAGCAAACTTTCTAGGATTTATGAAGTCAGTCTTCAACTTCCCATTCTTATTACTTAAAAGGTTCTGACCAATAGCAATAGACTAAGGCTCAGATGCCATGTCAGGTTGTATTTGAAGTAGCCCATGGACTGGGCTGAAAACCTTTGGTCAACGATATGGCATTGCAACTTGCCTCGGAGTTTTTGGAGACCACACCCAAACGCATGCAATTCTCTCTGGTGACGTGGGGAACTCCAACACTAGCTGCACCAAAAATAGGGTTGTCTCCAAGCTGGTTAGCTCCTCCGTAGGCCATTGAGAATTCCTCCATCATCAGAGTTTGCTCCTCCACCTCCTCTGAAATTTGTTTGAGTTGTCTTATAGTTCTCTCTCCTTCCTTCTTACTTCCCTCTATCTCAGGACCTAAATCTTCCTGAAAGTGCCCCTAAATATCTTCATTTTGTCTTCCATTTCCATCATTCCTCCTTCTAACCTTCCTTCTCCATTGTTTGGTAACCAATGGCAGAGCTGAGGACACTTCTACATTTTCTTTACAGTCCATAGGTCAGAGATCAAATATGCTACATACACTACACTAGTCAGGCCTCCAGTCATAGTGCACAACTTAAAAGAACAAGTTACCCTTGTCATCCTCAATGCGCACTTAGTTGTGGAGTTGAGTTTCTGTAGAAAACTCGATGCAAACCCGAGCATAAGCCAGGCGGTCCTTGAGAGTGGTGGTCTTATTTGCATAGAGCAGCTTCCCCAACACCAAGCATACCGTGCTTAGAGCTTTCCTTCCCCAAAGATGGAAACATAGGCCAGGTAGGGAAACCCATAAGGGGAATGGTTCTTACTCCATTCTCATTCAACAACATGTTTCTCTCCCAAGTTTTAAAAAAGAAAGGCTTGTTTGCAACGAAGAACACTCCTTTCTCCAACACTCTCACCCTATCTCCTTCATCTGAGAATTTGAATATGAAGCTTCCATCGATTAAAAGGAAGGTCATGACACTCCCTCTCAGTCTCTACACTTTTTCTAGTGAATTTCAGACATAAGGCAAGGCAGGCTTGCTTCCTATGAAGAACCCAACAAGGGTCGACTGTAACCACAAAACTTCTTCCTCCATTGCTTCAAACGAACACCTTCCAAACATTTCTTCTCCTTCTTGAGTTGGGGGACAAAAAATAAACTTGAATCAACAATAGGTGCACCAGGGGCGAGACCCATGAGGCTTTTACTCCACGGGGTATCACCAATAGGGCCCTAAGTAGAACCAACCTCCGAAATCTCCTTCAAACAGTCCCTCTCCACCTCTTCAGGACACCATTGACCTTCTCCCTGAACATCCTCCATCCCTTCCTCCTAGATATCCTCCATCTCCCCTTCAGCAGTTGAGTACTATCATGCCTGTGTGAACAAACAAACCAACCACCTTGCACAACTAGCTTCAGCAGTTCCGCTGGGAGACCATTTTGTTGTCTTTGTTTTATAGTCTATCCATCCTTTCTTCCAAGGCTTCCTCGATCCGGTTCGTGCCCCCACCCCACCGCCCTGGTCCCCAACGAAACGAATCACTTTTTGGTCTTTCTCATTCGGAAGGCTCAGTCCCACACTCTGACTTCAATGGTGGGAACAACCTCCGCACTCAGGCGCTCCAATGAACAACAGTTCTCCGCCTTACTATAAAAAGAATAGTGGTCGATCCCTCAGGAGTTACATTCGTAACTTAATGTAATGTTCACGCAGTGATATTCTATCTTTCTACAGCTTCCACACCTCTACCCAGGAAAGGAGGCAACTCCAAGGGATCAACTTCCATCAATGATCAACCTCCACCTTACCAGCCATGAAATTGTTACTGTTCACCAAAAGTGTCGCCAAAATATTAAAGAACTGCCAATTTGTTAGAATTCCAATAAATGACTTCTCACATTCATGGGCCAATGGGGACTCCCAAGCTATAATTTACTCCTAATCAATTCATCATCATAAGGCATGCCATCGGGATGACAAAATCAGATGTCTACAGAATGCCCCTCTTTGATTGAGGCTATTTCACATGAGAGAGTCAAAGAAATTACTTCTCATCTCCTCGGGTGAGAGAAAAGCATCCACCTTGCTCAATGATAGTAGGGTGAAGCCATAAAATCAAAGAAAATCAAGAAAAATCGAGGAAAATCAAGTCATCAACATACCTTGGTGAATCAGAGCAAAAGTGTAATAATTCGACTGCGAAATCGATGATAAATCGGAGCATTAGTCCAACGATTTAAGCAAATATCCGAGAATGGACCAAAGCATAATGTAAGCACCCCATTTTTGCCATCCCAACTAAACAAAGTCCTGCTGATATATGGACAACAAAAGGAAGAAAGATGATTGAAAGTTTGGATTTTTTAATGTGAATTTGAGGAAGTTTTCAATGGGTCTGTGTGAAAAAAATTTCAATGGGTCCCACAACAAGATCATAGGTTATAATTTTGCATGGATGCCTAGGTCATGGAATTATCTTCAAAATGAGACCAGAATTGCTCGATTCTGACATCAAATGAAGAAGATATGATCATTTTAGTCGGATGATACGTACAAGGGAAGCTTCTGAAATTATCATAAATAATCTCAGGGGCTTTCATGCAAATTATCGTAAGTTGGATTGTTTGAATTTCAAATCATCATATCTTGATCATCCGACATATGAATCATATGGTTTAAGTACCATTATTCTTTATTTTTAGTCCTCTTCAGAGTGGACGTAAAGGATTTCTGGTAGAAGTCACCAGTGGGCCCCATGTAAGCTTGCATGCAAAGTTATCGTTAGAACTTTAAAGCTTCATATCTTTTCCGTTCTACGTCGGATTCAGATGATTCCAAAGCCATTATTCTTCATTTGTGATGTCCTACAAAGTGGATGTGGAAAATCTTGGGTAGAAGTCTCCGGAGGGTCCCATGCAAAATTACATATGGAAATGGTCATTTAATCTTCAAAAATTCATATTTTGATCATCCCATATCCAAATCAGGTAATTTCAGTTTCATTATGTTCCATTTTTAGTACTCTACAAAGTGGACATAAAGGATTTCCGACAGAAGTCTCCAAAGGATCCCATGCAGAATGGTCAGCTAAATTATCGATAATTTGTCCGCTTAAACTTCAAAAATTCATAAGTTGACCATTTTATTTCCAAATGAGGTGATTCAAGTTCCTATATTCCTCATTTTTAGTGTTCTACGAAGTGAACGTAGAAAATTGGGAATAGAGGTCATCGAAAAATTCCATGCAAAATGACAGTGGAAATGACTCATGAAATCATAGAGAGAGAAAACCCGATTAATTTCGGTCCAATCTAGTCAACTCGCTTCAAGCCGGTTCGACCCAATCCAGCTCAACCCATATCGCTTTAACTCGCCAACCTAAGCCGCCTCAACCCGTTAAAAACCCCGGTTCATCCATGTGCATAGTATTTATATATATTATATATATTGTATACTATATATATATATATATATATATATATATATATATATATATATATATATATATATATATATATGTGTATGTTATTAAATATATGTGTATATATGTATATAATATATATTATTATATATAAATGATAAAATCCAAAAGGAGATTGAGAAGAAAAAGGAAAGATGAGAGAGAGGAGACGTGAGAGAGAGAGAGAGAGATTATGGTTTTGGAATAAGTTTCAAGGAGATTTAAAAGTAAAAGGAAAGATGAGAGAGATGAGACATGAGAGAGAGAGATTTTGATTTTGGAGTAAATCCAAAAGAAGATTGAGAAGAAAAAGGAAAGATGAGAGAGAGGAGGCGTGAGAGAGAGAGAGATTACGGTTTTGGGATAAAATCTAAAAGAAGATTGAAAAGAAAAAGGAAAGATGAGAGAGAGGAGACGTGAGAGAGAGAGAGATTTCGGTTTTGGAGTAAATCCAAAAGAAGATTGAGAAGAAAAAGGAAAGATGAGAGAGAGGAGATGTGAGAGAGAGAGAGATTGTGGGTTTGGAATAAATCCGAAAGGAGATTAAGAAGAAAAAGGAAAGATGAGAGAGAGGAGACGTGAGAGAGAGAGAGAGAGAGAGATTACGGTTTTTCCAAAAGAAGATTGAGAAGAAACGTGAGATTGAGAGAGAGATTGAGAAGAAAAAGGAAAGATGAGAAGAAACGTGAGATTGTGAGAGAGATTGAGAGAAAAAAAAAGGGAAAGAAAGAGAAGGGGAGAAGAGACGTGAGATTGAGAGAGAGATTGAGAGAAAAAAAAAGGAAAGAAAAATGGGGAGAGGAAATCCGACATGAGGGAGGGAGAGAAGAGAAAAAAGGGAAAGAAAAGGAAGAAGAGATCCACGTGAGATTGAGAGAGAGATTGAGAGAAAAAAAAGGGAGAAAATAAAAAGAGAGATGTGAGTGAGAGGAGGGGGGCTTCTTTTTTAGGTGGAGAAGAAAATTGAGATTAGAGCGAGAAAAAGAGAGACGTGAGGAGAATGAGTGTTTTTTTTTTCATTTGGTTTGAGATTGAAATTGAGAGGAAAAGGAGAGAAGAAGGAGGCATCCAGGGAGAGGAAGAAGAAGATCGAGATCGAAAGAAGAAGAAGAAGGAAAAAAGAAGAAGAAGAAGAAGGAGAAAGAGCACAAGGTAAGATCTTTACCTACTATCCTTTGCAAGCATATGATCTGTCACCACCCTCATCCATCAACTCATCTTCTTCCCTAACTTTTGTTCTAGCCATGCTCTACCACCATAGAGCCATAAACTAGTCCTTTAGCCATTTGTCCTTCACTAAGCCATTCAGTTACTCCCATGATTTGTCACATATAGCACATACCTCAAAGTCACCCATCAACACTACAACACTATCCAACTCCCTAAACCACCTTGCAACTAAACTGGTCAACCTCCCTGCCTTCAATCTCCATCTGCTATACCAAACAAAACCACCTATCCATGCAGCCGCCCTCCCTACCATAGCACCCATCTTACAAATAGTCTACACCACCTGTTCACAACCCCACTCACTGAGCCCGATGCACACCACCTCAACCCACGGCCTAGCATCCACACTTCATCCATACCCCGCTGCCAGCCTAAGATCCCACATCTTCCTCCCTATCAGCCGACCTCTTGCTACCCATTTACCTTGATCATATGTCATTGAATGAATATTTTTTGTGCTTGATCATATGTCATTGAATGAATATTGTTTATGCTTGATCATATGTCATTGAATGAATATTTTTTATGCTTAATCATATGTCATTGAATGAATATTTTTTATACTTGATCATATGCCATTGAATGAATATTTTTTTATGCTTGATCATATGCCATTGAATGAATATTTTTTTATGCTTGATCATATGCCATTGAATGAATATTTTTTTATGCTTGATCATATGTCATTGAATGAATATTTCTTATGCTTGATCATATGTTTGATCATATGCCATTGGTTTTGATTTTTTATCATGTTACCAAGCTCAATAAATCTGATTTTAATTTGAGTCATTAAATACGAAATCTGTCCTATCCTTATTGGATAATCATTTGTGCAATCTAAACCATTGGATGCCATGTTGATATGTCTACCAATGCTCACATTGCTCACATGCCATACTTGGAATGCTTTCTCATATTATCTTTGGGTGCTTACATGATTCTTGTTGTTTTAGAATGCTACACATACTTATTGTCATATTTGTCTGCCACATGCTTATTATCATATTTAAATGCTTACTGCCATGTTTGGGTGCATATTGCTATGTTTGGATTGCTATCACTGCTATACTTGGAATGTTTTCACCTATCATATTTAATTCTTGGAAAGAAGATAGCAATTAGGGTAGAAAATCCTAAAAATGGAAAAAAAGATAGCAATTAGGGTAGAAAACCCTAAAAATGGAAAGAAGACAGCAATTAGGATAGAAAATCCTAAAAATGGAAAAAAAAATAGCAATTAGGGTAGAAAATCCTAAAAATAGAAAGAAAATAGCAATTAGGGTAGAAAATCCTAAAAAATGAAAGAAGATAGCAATTAGGGTAGAAAACCCAAAAAATGGAAAGAAGATAGCAATTAGGGTAGAAATTCTACCCCTAAAAATGGAAAAATAATAATAATTAGGGAAAGTGAAACCCTAAAAAATGAAAAACAATAAAAATGGTAGGAATTTAGGTCTCATCCCTAAATCCTATTAACAAAAATAGAAAGAATTTGGTACACATCCCAAATAAAAATGGTAGGAATTTAGGTCTTATCCCTAGATCTTATTGACAAAAATAGAAAGAATTTGGTACACATCCCAAATAAAAATGGTAGGAATTTAGATCTCATCCCTAGATCCTATTGACAAAATAGAAAGAATTTGGTACACATTATAAATCCGACTCTTACAAATTTTGAACTACATCGTACCTGATTTCTAAGGCACACCCTAGAATACATAGGAAATTTGGGAATCCCAAATACGGTACAAAGCCACCCATCAACCATCCATTCAGCGTAAACTTCAACTTGAACAAAGAATCTAATTGAAGCACATGCATAAATCACTTCCATAATCTTTAATCACAAAACCCTTTACGAACTACGTTTTTGGACTTGATTTCCAGGATTGGAATACGTAGGCAGTTTGAGATGTCTTACACGTCTCAGATTCAGTCCAAAACCGAACCATCTTTGGTTCGGTTCACTGTATAATACTGTACATTACATTTGCTTGTTTATTTGCTTTAAAACATGATTGGCTGAACCCTAGGTTAGAATAACTTAGCAACTTGGTTTAGGACATCCCCTGTTGAACCCTAGTCTCAGTTGACCAAGCATAGTCAAAATTAGAATTTAAGGAAAGTTTAGGAGGCCGATATTGATCGGGCGATTTGGGTGCCTAACACCTTCCCATTACTGTACCCTGAATACTTACCCGATCTCTTGCAGACCAAAGAACTGATGCATTGGGTCACGAGTCAAATAGAAGTCTTACCTTAGGGTGAGGCTACAAATTTAGAGGTCCTAGACCTTAATCTAGGTGGCAACTCCAACAGAACAATTGATCTTCATCGATACGGATCCACATTCATCCCGAGGAGGATCATCGATTTCCCATTGTCCTCACACATACATCCAATAACCCAACCAAAAATAACAAGAATGGGCCAGAGGCTCAGAGCAAATGTCCGATGGTCCATTTGTTAAAAAACCTATTAGGGTTTAGTAGTATTAGTTGCTATGCTCGGATCCATCCATGGCCGATTCAACTGTGGTTAAACCAGATTATTCAGTGTATACCCACTAAACTAAGACATGTTGGCCGTTCCGTACTCAACTAATCCAAGGACTGATCCTTGGTTTTGAAACCTTGATCAAACTAGCCCGACACGTTGACAACTTAATTTAGAGTAAGTAAATCAAACTGATTTTACTTGAATTGATCAATTCTAGAGGCTGTAGAAGCAAAGTGCAGTTCACCTCCCCACTTGATAACCACCCCCACACCCTTGGGAACCATGGGTAGGGTGTGGGACCCACCTTTAAAGTATAGGACCCACAACCATCAACAGCTCCCAAGGATGTGGGGTGGTTACCACGTGGGGAGAGGATCCAGACACATAGAGGCAAAGCTTGTGATGAAACAACGAAACATAGACCAAGCCACTGCTCAAGTCCAAACCTAGTCCAAGCCCAACTCAAGCCCAAAATTGGGTTTAAATATTTCTATTCTAGACTGGAACAACTATTCAACCTTCACCACAGTCTACGGAAACCTAATTTATAAGATCAACCTGAGCCCTTAACTATAGAGTTGGGGAAGTGATGGATTTTGAGTAGGGATGTACTTGGATAGTCGAAAATCAGATTCGATTTGCATCTGTATCCGTTTAAGGGTATTTGTATTTGGTCAAGGGTATTTGTATCCAATCAGGGGTATACAGATCTGAATTCGAATAATCTGAAACATAATCTATCCAATTTATATAGATTATCCAATTAATAATAAAAATTTAATTAAAGGGTTCTTGAAGATTTGACAAGTTCTATAAGATGAGAAAAAGAGAATCCTCCAAGTAAGACAACTGAGTAACATCGACTGATAACGAATCATATCCAGTAAGGGAGAAAGGTTTAGGTTACATAACTTAAAAGTGCATATAGATAGTTAAAAATTGATTCACATCCATATCCGTATATGTATCCATATTTGTAGGGGTATCCAAATCTAGAAAGGGGGAATCTGGAACCAATCACATTTGGATCTGTATCCGATCCATTTACATCTCTAATTTTGAGTAGGATTGAGCCCCATGTAATTCCGTTCTAGTCCTCAATCTAATGGGCCAGTTTAAGTTGTACATTTTGAGACTTGCTAATATGTGGGCCTTGGACCAACAAATGTGTTTATTATGAAAACTAAGATCCAGCGAATTTGACATAGAATATTGCAAGTTTTAAGAAGGCTCATGTCGAAAGCGGGGCCCATCTAACCCATGATTGCACGCTACATGTCTGAATCACATTAAAACAAAGCAGGGCTCTCATTTGCCTAGAGTCTTGGACATGACGATTAGGGGAGTCAACGGTCCAGGTCAAATCGGTGTCGAGCTTTGTAGGGCTTGACCGGAACATATTTTAATTAAGAGGTTCGGGCTGGGGGGCTGCACTGTGCACATTAACTAACGGACCGGTCCGGTTTCGGGCTGGTATCAAGCTTAGTTTATCGGGTTGTTATTGGGCCAGTTAGGGTTGGTTTGAGTTGAAAGCCCGGTAGGAACCCATTAAGCCCATCTAGAAGGCTAAAGTAGTGAAGCTAGGGTTTAATATTTGGTATAAATCAGTTTGGTCTGAGCCATTATCAGGTTCAGACTCATCGATTTGATTTTTCTAGCCAGTTTTGGGCTAGCCCAGACCGGACCAGGAGTGTCATACCTCAACCCAGATTGGTTTCAGGTTAATTCGGGCCGGGTTGGTCCGGGCTACCTGTTTGGACCCAAAATTAACACCCCTAACGGCGATACATCATCAATGGCAATGTAGACAGTTGGAATATTCGATCCCAAAAAAGGGATTGTATCGTTCGGTGTTGGCCTATTCTCTCGAGCTTTCAAAGGCCCTATGTTGGCGAAGTAAAGAAGATTGTCATGACCCACCACCACTCGAATGGCCGGATCCAAGGGGGCGAGGGGCGATTTCCAGCACTAGATGTGGGTATGGTAGTCTAAGGGTGTCAATCAGTACTGTATCGATAATTTTGTGTGGTTTCCATTCGATACAAGAAAAAAAGGCCTTACCATTACGGTTTTAATACGATTTGTATTAAGTACATGCACAATTGTGATTTCTAAAGTTAATTTATCTTCAGTTCTGTGGAACTTAGTTACTGTTTTTTATTACAGAATTCCTTGATTATAATATTTATGTCTCCCAAATGGTGAAATGGATAACAAATATATCTTGGACCTATAAAAAAAATTAAACATATCTATGTGTGTGTGAGACGGTATATAAACGGTATATAGTATTTAAACAGTATACAAATCGGAATGATACCGTTCCTTACCGATTAGCAATATGGTATCAAATCTAGAACCATTATTGTACTTGGAGAAAAATGGTTTGACAGTGGTTTTGATATACGGTTTCAGTATCAAATTGGCACCCTTATGGGTATAGGTCGAACCTACGACCTCTGCGGCATGCTACCTTTAGATAAGGCAGCGGTAACAGGTGTTCTAAACAGCAACCCACGACTAAAGTATAAGAGAATTATATCGATGTATAAGAGAATCATATCGATGTATAACAGGTGTTCTAAATAGCAACCCACGACTAAAGTATAAGAGAATCATATCGATGGTCCTCTTCCTTTGATCTTCCAAGTTCCAATTTTTGAATTCCCATTCCGCAATGCATAACTCAAACAGGCATTACTTATGAACTAGGGACCCAAACTCGTATATGATCAAGGGTATCAATTGGGACGGTTTTGAGTAATTAGGACAATTTTTTATCTGTTCCAGTCCCAAGTGAGCCATTTTGGAATCATCTCATTTAATAAATGATCCCACTCTGGGATTCTTACTTCTAGATCAAATTTCTACTCCAATTTCAAAAGGATTCAAGAGTATAAAGGAGGAGAAACATGTTTATTAACCTAATTTAGTCATGAACTCCATAGTGGTGGTGGTGGGTGGCGGATGGTGGCACTAGTGGTGAGTGGTGATGGTTGATGACGGTGGTGGTGGGTCGGAGGTGGTGGCGAAGGGTGGCCGTGGGTGGGTGGAGGGTGGTGGCGATGGTGGTGGTGGTTTATGGTGGTGGTGGTGGTGGCGGTGGGTGGTGGGTAACGGTGGTTGGTGGTGGCGGTGGTTGGTGGTGGCGGTGGGTGGTTGTGGGTGGGTAGTGGTGGTTGAGGATGGTGGTGGTGGTGGGTAGTGGTGGCGGTGGGTGGTGGTGGTGGTGTGGTGGTGTGGTGGTGTGGTGGTGTGGTGGTGGTGATGGTGGTGGTGGTGGTGGTGGTGGTGGTGGTGGTGGAGGCGGTGGGTGGTGGTGGTGCGGTGGTGGTGGTGGTGGCGGTGGTGGTTGGTGGCTAGTGGTGGTAGTGGTGGTTGGTGGTAGTAGTGGTGTGGGGTTTTTTTTTACTCCAAAATTTTACTCCAAATTCGAAAAGCATCTATTTTATGCTTCAAAAAATTGGATTCTGGAGACTATTTGGAGCTGATTCACCCATGAATTCTTCAGAAGTTTGAACCGGATTACCAAACAGGCTTCTACTCCATTTATGTTCTAGAAATCAGAATCTAACTACTTCTGGAGTGTTATCAAACACCCCCTAAATTTGTCCCTTAAATATTTATATTGGATTGAAAAATTTTGAATCTTCAATCATAATAAACATTGATAACAAATAAATTAAACCACATCCATATTTTTTTAATAAAACATCACATCAACACAAGTAAGGGTGTCAACGGGTCGGTCCGAGCCGGTTTCGGTCCGGGTTGAATCGGTGTCGGGTTTTATAAGCCCAGCCCAAAACATGTCCATTAAGAGTTCGGGCTGGGTTGGGGCTCTGGACACAATAACTAACGGGCTGGTCCGGTGTCGGTTTGTTATCGGGTTTGGCTTATTGAGGTGATTTCGGGCTGATTCGGTCCGGACCGGGCTTATCAAGCTTATCGGGCCAATTTTATATGTAAGATATATTACTTATTTTATTATTTCTTATAAAATTAGCATCATTCCTTCTATATGTATGTAATTCAATAAATTATAACAATTAACATACTTTTTTCAACTATAGATTCATATAATCTTTCGGATCAAAAAGTGAACTATAACAGTGTAATATAATCCATCAAAATTTAAAACCATAAAAATTAAGAAATTGGGCCCGGATGAACCTTATCGGTGTTCGGGCTAGTTCGGGCTTCTTAACGGGCCGGTCCGGTTTGGTTTCAGTCTGGGCTGAAACGGTGTCGGGCTTTACAAGCCGAGACCGAAACCTGTCCATTAAGGTTTGGTCCATGCTGGGTTCGGGTTATTTCGGGCCGGCTCGGTCCGTGCTACCGGACTGGGCCCATTTTTGACACCCTTAA
>CM053268.1:12091925-12102199 GCA_028583415.1 Protea cynaroides | reverse complement strand
CAACATGCTAGGCATCTTTGGTAATTGTGCCTCTTTGATTGACAAAGTTAATTTTAAACTGCCGAGTACGATCGGCGGAGTTAATTTCAAACTCCTGAGTACAGTTGTGTCGTCCATCCAAGATTAATCAAAGAACCCTGACTCAGAGACCATCCCAAACTCTGAGGGGTTGCATTTTCCTCCCAGAATTATTTGTGATAATAGAGGATTCCTTGTGGCTATTATCTATCTCAATAGTGGGATAACCTAATTGATGAGTTTAATGAACCAGGCTGGGATATAGAAGAGTGATCCCCATTAAGGGTAACCTAAAAGAGGAATTTTAATGAACCCGAGCTGGGGTATTGATCAGAGTGACGGGCATCGCGGTTAACCCAATAATGAGCTTTTATGGACCTAAACTGGGGTATAGTTGAGTTTGGTATGCATCAGGCACATATTGGTAGGTAGGCGTGTTGAGTCCTACTAGTGGTAGCCTAGGTGGAGATTTAGTCCCATGTCGATCATTGTTGGTGCCAATGGTGTTGAACTTAATTGGGGTTTGTTTAGATAAGTTGTTTTGTCTCGGCTTGCTATTGGGTCGTATCCCGATAGGTCGGCCATGTTTGGGCTTGAGGCTGATATGTCTGTAGGCAATCCAGTCCAATTTGCTCTGTCTAATAAAAAAAAATCCCACTTGGGACTTCAACTATTGAGCTTTATAGCTTCCGAAACATTTTTTTTCCAGTTTGATATTCTTTCCACTTCCGTGCCGTCAATTCTGACTCCGATGATGATTGGGATGATGAGCCATCACCTGAACTTCTACGCCACCTGGCCCTTTGAGAAAAGAAAGTCTAGCTCGTTTGTGAAAAACTGCAAATGATTGATCCAGAAACACAAAAGCCGTCTTGGAGAGATAGTTTGGCAAGTTTCAAAGGTTCAGAAAGCCACCCTTGATAAACTAAAAGAGCTCCATGAGATGTTGTCAAAGGGCGTCGAGCAATCCTGGACTTATTCTGGTGGTTTTGATTGATTTTACAAATGAGATGAGATGCCTTATGGATTTGGTCTAGGTCAAAGATATCATCATTGAAAAAAAAATGATGAAAAGAAAAAAAAAAGAGAAAAAACAAAAAGGAGAACAAGTGTTGTGTTCATGTTCTTATTATCAGACACATGCCTCCTTACATCATGGATCGTAGCGATCACTACAGTGAGCAAAATTAGTTATCCTAAAAAAAAAAAAAAAAAGGGATATAGTCAAAGAAGATACCGATTGGGGTTAAATGAGCAGCTTTGCTGTAACAGTTTACAAAAGATGAATTTTGACTGAGGTAGCACCATCCTTTTCGGTCTGTAGTATGGAATTGTTGTCGCTTCTTGAGTTGAAGATACAGTCCCCAAAGATCCTCATGGACCAATGGCTTTCAAGAGCAGGGGCCTTATATTTGAGGTACATCGTTACAACTTGATCGAGCAAAGAGTGATCATGTATTGCCACCACATCCATTAAAAAAAAATGCTCAAAAAAGAAAAGAGCCGAAAAAAAGGGAAAAAAAAAAGCCATACAAAGGTATAAATGTGGGATGGCATTTTTCATTGCATTTGGACAGTGGGTCAGTTGTCGTGCTTCACAGAGTGTTTACTTTCTATCAAGGCTCAAAGGTGAGTTGGTTCAACAATTTGTGCATCAATGTATGGTAATTTCCTCTGGAGCATCATGGGGAGTATTGATTGTTTGCAGTGCTTCACGACGTGTGTTAGGCTGGATTTTTAATTTTGGTCGCTACATCCCGCCTTTACAGGGGGTGGTCTCATCGCTTTGTCATCATCACAGGATGATTTCTCATCGACAAAAGACTCTTCCTCCCGTCCATCAATCTGACGGTCTTCCGTGAGTCTTCATTAGAAGTCGTTCATTCAATCATCAAATAAGTTTATGACACCGTCTCTTGTGAGCATGTCATTCTATTTGTGTATAATTTTGTTCAAATAAATCTGACTGGAATTTCTATCGGTCGTTCATTATTTCAACGGCGTCCAAGAATTCCAAAAGTCCATTTTTGCTAGCCAATAAGATGGTATCTCCTCAGTGGGATTTGACCATTCTACATAAATAACAAAAACTCTCCCCAATGGTGGACCCATGTGGGCAGTTTCTTATCTGTCCTGTTGGACCTTCAGCATCGTATTGTCTATGGATTTATAAGTTTTGAGCTCAGTTGTGGTTGTATCTACTTTAGCATTGGCAAATAGCTTGTCGAGACACATATGTACTGTCTAAGCGTCTCTAAGAGGGGAAAGCGTTATTTGGTACTATGCTTAATTCTGATGTGGGGCGTCTCCTATAGGTTGCTTCTAGCGATGACCCAAAGAGCCGTTTGTTTATCGGTGTGTGCCGTTGAAAACTTAAACTCTGGGGTAAAATTGTCATTGTCTTGATACCATGAATATGGGAGGCTCATTGTGAGTCCAGACCATTTTGAATATGCCTAAATCTACTGGCGACAGTTCGCCACATTAGGACCCTTTGTTTAAAATTGTAATTGGGTTTAGTTGTAAAGAAAAATGCAAAAATTGGATGGGATGCCCATGTTTGCCCATCATGGGGAAAGGACTGTGTTAGTCATTTGTTCAAGGTGCGATCTATGTAATTTTGGCAAAGGATGCAAAGCATGTTGAGTCTATCCTCCATAGGACTGAAGAAACTTTCTCTCATCCTAGAGTGAGTCATGTCTGGAGAAAAGTGATTAAATCATTTCTCTTTGTTTTTTGGATTTGGGAGTAGCATTCACTGATGAATACAATTTTCAAATCATTCGTTGCCTGCTTGTGTTTCCAGAAACTTCATTGGGATCTCATGTTCTATGTGGCCAAGTTCATCAGATTCATTTTTATCATCCATGGGGGATTGAGCAAGTCATCCTCCTTGTCCCATAGGATCCGGATTAGGGTACCCATTTGTTAGAGATTAATCTCTAATTGTTCTGTCACTCTCCTATAGGATATGAAATCTTTGTGATGATGTCTGATTTGGTTCGTTTTCGCATGCAATCCGGTCGTGTGTGCTTTCAAATCTTGGGCATGATCTCCATGTCCTCCTATTTGTTTTCATATGTGCCAAAGCGTGGTCTGTCATGATATACAGACACTGGGGTATGGATGCATTCTTTTGAGAGAGTTAGATTTAATCATGCCATTCCCATCAGAACCAAAGAGTGGTCAGTCGTGATATACAGACACTGGGGTATGGATGCATTCTTTTCGAGGGAGTCAGATTCAATCATGTCATTCCCATCTGAACCAAAACGTGGTCTGTCATGATATACAGACATTGCGGTATGGGTGTGTCTTGTTAAGTGGAGTCAAACTCAAATCATGTTGCCTCAAGTATATGTGTCTCCATGCGTGTTATTGCTGGATTTGCTTAAGCTCTAAGCAGTCAATCTTGGAATCATAGACAATTTTGATTGGGAGAGCATCTCCGTTCAATCACCCTTCATATGCTTCTTTTATTCCTCCCGTCTGTTAGAGGGATTTTGTTTTCGTTTTGTACCTGTTGTTGTTTGATTGTTTAATCATAATCATTTGTATTTGGAAGATTGATCTAGTATTTCATCAAGTCTCGTGGTTGGGAAATTCAACTACTGTTTTAAGAGAATCTTGATCTTGTTGCAAGGGCGTCTAGTTTGGGCCAAATTCATGTATTACTCAAATCTTTTGAAGGTGTGAAATTTCTGAGTAGCTTACATCTTTGGATCATGGGCTTGATCTATATCTCTTTTGCTTACTTGCTGGGCTATTTTGTCAATTTGATCTGCCTCTGTGGTTAACTGAAGAATCTGTCAATTTTGGTGTCTCCTGTTCCTGGTTAGGACAAGTGAGCCATTGTGGTTCTATTTAGAGCTTTATCTGTAGTCCTTCCGAACCATGTTCGAGAGCCTTAGGGTCATCCTGGTTGTGTTTTGTTGTGTTAATGTTGCTTCTCCTTGAATGATGCTTACATTTCATGCTCAATGTGTTTAACTCTTGATGATGGCAATCAGTTTGAGGTTTATTTTCATCTGTGAATGTAGACATTTGATTGCCAATTAATATTTGGATTTGACTTTGTTGTTGAGCTATCTCGTTGTGGTGTTGGTCCTAGTGTACCTTGGGTTTAGTGGGCCTCAAACCTGATTAATGGTTTTGGACACGACCCTGTTGTTTGTCACCTTTTGACATTTGTCATTGCATTGTTTCGGTTCTTTGCATTGGTCTTAGTATACCTTGGGTTTAGTGGGCCTCGGACTGATTAGTGGTTTTGGACACAACCCTCTTGTTTGTCATCTTTTGACATTTGTCATTCCATTGCTTTGGTTGTTGCATTGGTCTTTGTATACCTTGGGTTTAGTGGGCCTCATACCTGATTAGTGGTTTTGGACACAATCCTCTTGTTTGTCACCTTTGACATCCCTTGTCACCTGACGTTGCATTGTTTTGGTTGTTGCATTGATTTTCGGATATCTTGGGTTTAGTGGGCCTCAGACCTGATTAGTGGTTTTGGACACAATCCTCTTGTTTGTCATCTTTTGACATCTGTCATTCCATTGCATTGGTTGTTGCATTGGTTTTTGTATACCTTGGGTTTAGTGGGCCTCATACCTGATTAGTGGTTTTGGACACAACCCTCTTGTTTGTCACCTTTTGACATCTGTCGTTGTATTGTTTTGGTTGTTGCATTGATTTTCGTATATCTTGGGTTTAGTAGGCCTCAGACCTGATTAGT
The DNA here is from genome assembly GCA_028583415.1 of Protea cynaroides. Lineage (NCBI taxonomy): Eukaryota > Viridiplantae > Streptophyta > Magnoliopsida > Proteales > Proteaceae > Protea > Protea cynaroides. Next base: position 12,097,449 of record CM053268.1, on the reverse strand, counting down.
GGTTTTGGACACAACCCTCTTGTTTGTCATCTTTTGACATCTGTCGTTGCATTATTTTGGTTGTTGCATTGGTTTTCGTATATTTTGGGTTTAGTGGGGCTTTCGCCTAATCGATGGCTTTGGACACAACCCTCTTCTTTGTCAACTTTTGACATGTGTTGTTACTTTGTTTTTGTTGTTGTATTGGTTTTCATACACCTTGGGCGAAGACCTCACCCGGTTCAATGAGTAGTGGCATTTGGGGTTTGGTAGCAATTATTTTGTTGGCCCCCTCCTTGTGCAGCTGTCAAATGTGTTTATTTTGGGACTCGTTCCATGTAGGTGTGGAAGAGTTTGCCTTGTTGGGGTTTGTTCTGCGACATGCAGAAAAACCCGCTTTATTCTGACTGGTCTTGAGGGTCATCAAGCCGATTTGGCTGCTACTCAAGAGAGTCTCCTCTTCTTCGAGCGGTTCCGTATAATGTGTGAAAGCTCGCCTTCGATCCTGACTTTGGGGCTCGCGTGTGCGAGGTGTCAGTTTCGCTTTTGAGATTTGATTCCTTTGTTCGGGAATAATCTCCCCGAGCGGTTCCGTGTAATGCGTGAAAGCTCGTCTCCGATTCTGACTTTGGGGCTCGCATGTGCGAGGTGTCAGTTTCGCTTTTGAGATTTTGATTCCTTTGTTCGGGAATAATCTCCCCGAGCGGTTCCGCAAAATGCGTGAAAGCTTCGCCCTCGATTCGACTTTGGGGCTCGCGTGTGCGAGGTGTCGGTTCGCTTTGAGATTTGATTCCTTTGTTCGGGAATAATCTCCCCGAGCGGTTCCGTGTAATGCGTGAAAGCTCGTCTCCGATTCTGACTTTGGGGCTCGCATGTGCGAGGTGTCAGTTTCGCTTTTGAGATTTGATTCCTTTGTTCGGGAATAATCTCCCCGAGCGGTTCCGCGAAATGCGTGAAAGCTCGTCTTCGATTCTGACTTTGGGGCTCGCGTGTGCGAGGTGTCAGTTTCGCTCTTGAGATTTGATTCCTTTGTTCGGAAATAATCTCCCCGAGTGGTTCCGCGAAATGCGTGAAAGCTCGCCTTGATTCCGACTTTGGGGCTCGCGTGTGCGAGGTGTCGGTTCGCTTTTGAGATTTGATTCCTTTGTTCGGGAATAATCTCCCCGAGCGGTTCCGTGAAATACGTGAAAGCTCGTCTTCGATTCTGACTTTGGGGCTCGCGTGTGCGAGGTGTCGGTTCGCTTTGAGATTTGATTCCTTTGTTCGGGAATAATCTCCCCGAGCGGTTCCGCGAAATGCGTGAAAGCTTCGTCTTCGATTCTGACTTTGGGGCTCGCGTGTGCGAGGTGTCAGTTTCGCTCTTGAGATTTGATTCCTTTGTTAGGAAATAATCTCCCCGAGTGGTTCCGCGAAATGCGTGAAAGCTTCGCCTTCGATTCGACTTTGGGGCTCGGCGTGTGCGAGGTGTCGTTTCGCTTTTGAGATTTGATTCCTTTATTCGGGAATAATCTCCCCGAGCGGTTCCGTGAAATACGTGAAAGCTCGTCTTCGATTCTGACTTTGGGGCTCGCGTGTGCGAGGTGTCAGTTTTGCTTTTGAGATTTGATTCTTTTGTTCAGGAATAATCTCCCCGAGTGGTTCCGCGAAATACGTGAAAACTCGCCTTCGATTCTGACTTTGGGGCTCGCGTGTGCGAGGTGTCAGTTTCGTTTTTGAGATTCGATTCCTTTGTTCGGGAATAATCTCCCCGAGCGGTTCCGCGAAATGCGTGAAAGCTCGCCTTCGATTCTGACTTTGGGGCTTGCGTGTGCGAGGTGTCAGTTTCGCTCTTGAGATTTGGTTCCTTTGTTCGGGAATAACCTCTCCGAGCGGTTCCGCGAAATGCGTGAAAGCTCGTCTTCGATTCTGACTTTAGGGCTCGCGTGTGCGAGGTGTCAGTTTCGCTTTTGAGATTTGATTCCTTTGTCCGGGAATAATCTCCCCGAGCGGTTCCGCGAAACGCGTGAAAACTCATCTTTTGTTTTTCGAGTTCGTCTTGAGGGTTCCAAGGTCGCCATGACCACTACTCAAGAGAACCTGTGTTTTGTTTTTCTTAGCTTTCCAATAATGGTTGTGGCAAAACTGGGGTCTTCTTGTCTTCAGCCTCAATTAGTATAATTTCGACTGAAGAGGGGTATCTGTCAGCACCCCAATTTTACCACTGTAGGGATCCCCGCTCATTGGGTTACCATACACAATGAGAGGGGGTGTCACAAAAAAAAAATATAAATAATAATAATAATAAAACCCTAAAATCAAGGGAAGAGGGCTGCTCGGATTGGGATTCAGAGAGACAAAAAGAGAGAGAAAGAGAAGGGTTAGAGAGAGGGAGAGAGAGAGAGAGGCCATTGCCCATGCACCTTCATCTGCCCAAATCCCAAGATCACTTTTGCTCCATTCGACACCTCACTAACCAAAGCCCAAGATCACACTTTGCTCCATTCGACACCTCATTACCCAAAGCCCAAGATCACTCCATGCCATTTAATACCCCAGCCGTAAGCCTACCTTGAGCTACCCACCTACACTACCCCCACTTAACACATCATCACCCGATAATCCAAAGGATATTTCCACTTGCAAAGGGAGACCGAACTAGGTGGATTAGAGGGAGGCCATCAAGCTTAGCCAAGTGGTGGCCAATAAAAGGAGATGAAGGGGAGGAAGAGAGAAAGGAGGGAACCAGGGGAGAGGAACGGCTGAGAGAAAAGGGTTTTGGAGTTTTCCTTTCGGTTTGGGGATTGAGAAAAAGAGGAACCAGTGAAAAGAGATGGTTGCAGGAGTCGATAGGGGCGATTTCAAAGAAGAGGAAGGGAATTTGGGAGTTTAGACTAGATTTTCGAGGACTTCCTCAAATCTGCAATGCAAGGAAGATTTCTACAAAGCAATGAAGATTTCGGCAACATCTGTTCCGTTAGTGGTCAAGTGTTATACCCCTCCGGTTTCCGCTAGCACAGCGGAAGCACTAATTTATTTCTGATCTTAATTTCAGTTCCTACCCACTTCCAGGACTGAATGTACACGAGCATTTATCAATGATGGTAATTAAGATGAAAACGTCCTTGTCCGGAAGATTCAAGATCCCTTTCACCAATTGTTGCTGCATACGTGGAGTTTGCCGGAGATGCTCATAGTAATTGATGATGTTAAAGTTCAGTATTATGAGCAGCTTTCACCTCTGCTTCCATCAAAGGCCCCTATTATCTTTAGGCGATTCTTCCATCATCTATGTTACAGGTGTGTCAGTATCCAACTCTGATTTCTTGCTCAGATCTGGTTATGTGCTTGTCAAGTGTAGTTTCTTTTGATCCTAGGTTTGATCATATGCTTGATGAATTTAGATATTGGTTATATGGTTGGTGAGTTTGCTTTTTTCATTTTTAAAGATTCTGAATATGATCACATGCGAGCATCAACTTTTATTTTATATATGTGTTATCTTGCTACTGCATTTTTATTTCACATCTATGACTTATCATGCCTAATTTCCTGTCATAACATTAATCAGTTTACTTTGGCAAAATATTAAGTATCCTCCTATTGTAATTGATCATGGGTTCTGCTGTAGTGGGTTCATGTGTTTATATCTCGTACTTTTATGGAATTCCCCATACCCATTCCATTTTGCATTAGGCCGATTGGGTCCACCCTACTAAATCAGGTCAATTTCCATTAGCTTTGACCGATCCCATTTTTATTGTCATTATCTTTAATCGGTTCAGCCCCATATTCATTTGAACCAATCCAATTTCCGGTTGGTTCCATGTGAGAACCCTTGGATGTCTTTTTGGATCGTCATTGTGTTTTCCCAAGCTGCTGGCATGGATTCAGTCCATGGGATTTATTATTTTGTTTGTATACTTGGGCCTATTAACTTTTCTTATATCTTAACTTATTGTTTTAACATGTGTAAGTGCAGCCCATTATTTTACTGGGTTTAAGATCAGCCCATCTACTTTGTTGCTCCCTTGCTACGAGTGTTAGATTCATTTAATATTTTATTCTTTCCATCTGTTTATATAAATTGGGTGGCATGCTTATGCCTCTTTCCTCTCTTGTTTGTCTTTTGCATGGGTGAGCATCTTTCGTGGCAGGGAGCTGGATTCTGAGTGAGGCTACAGAGATTTTCGAGAATCAATCGGGTATTTTCCTTCCTTTATTTTCAGTTGATCTATATTGTTGCATTGAAATATGCTTGCATATTTGATGACCTTCTTGTGATATGATGTTTAGGGGACTCCAACGAGTCCAACCCCGCGTGGGATCCGAGATCTTGTGCCAACCTTTGTGGGCCCATTTAGTTTGAGGCTCACCTCATCCCTAGGATTAGATCCAAGAGAGTGAAAAATCGATGTACCAAATGTGTTAATGAAATATATGATTGGGTAAATGTATGCATGGGATTGGTGGTCCGACGGACGGTCTACCTGGGCATCCCGAATGTGGGATATGAGTGAGATATTAGTGTACCCCGTGTGTGGGGAGCTGAGGCATTTGACCTTTCCTGAGTGTTGCCACGCGTGTCCATGGCTCGTCAATCCATGGGAACTACGCTTGACCTGATTCTCGAGAGACAGAGGTCTCGAGAGGTACGTAGGCTGCGGGGGAGTTTGGTCGCTCCACGCTCGGTCAAATTGAGGTAAGTTCCATGTATTATGGGATTACCTCAGCGAAGGGATTTCCCTGTGGAAGGGAATACCTGTACACCGAGATGGGTTCCACTGTTGTGGGAACATCTCATCCTTCGGATGTGTTCCAATATTTTGGGAGCATCATTTTCACACACACACTCAAATTGAGGTAAGTTCCATGTATTATGGGATTACCTCGCCGAGGGGACTTCCTTGTGATAGGGAGTACCTCAACACTGAGATGGGTCCCACTGTTGTGGGGACATCTCTCACCATTGGATGTGTTCCATGATTATGGGAGCATCAATCGCTTGGGATGCGTTCCAACATTTTGGAAGCGTCCCCCTTCTCTTGCACACACTTGGTACGTACACACCCGCCCGAACTACGTTTGGCCTGATTCCCGCCGCACAGGGATACGTAGGCGGCCTGGGATTTTCCCAGACCTCGGTCATATGTTATATATCTTTTTTTCCTTTCTTTTGATGTATGATTAAGCTATTCTTTTAATTCTTTAATTCATTTTGTAATTATTTTCTTGTCTAATTTGTTTAATTTCAGCTTATGCCATGCCTAGTTAGCAAAGAACTAGAAATTAACTTAGGATTTCCCCTTCTACCTTGTAATGTATTTAGATAGCCCCAAGCATTCATAAACTGTAGGAAAGGATAGGATTTAGGGAGACCGGTTTAACCGGGCGAGTTGGGTGCCTAACACCTTCCCAACTTGTAATTTGGCACTTACCCGCCTCTGGTGAGACAAGATAGCCGTTCCATTTGCGTGAGTCATTAGTGTTCCTCCATTAAGGGACATCATTTATAGGTCCTAGACCTTATCTAGGTGGCGACTCCAGTCTTCATACCCTCCACTGGCAT